>JAQPPZ010001358.1:0-12282 GCA_028583015.1 Wollemia nobilis
CCCTAATTGTTTTTAGGGTTACTGTACACGTTTTGGGTTACTGTTCATTACTATTCACTTTAGGGTTAATATATTTGAACCTATGGTTTTGTGTCCATGGTATTATAAAAATCCATCCTTGTCCTATTGTTATTTAATAGCACTTGTATTAGGGTTTGACATATGAAGAAAAGGAAAAGAGGAGAACATTATTGTATGTTTATGTAATAAGGAGAGACTCTAGTTTTCATTGGTTTTCTCAAGCAGAACAGTTAGGTATGTGCTAATCGGGGTTAAATATGGTCCTATTTTTGTCACAACCTTCTCATTTAAATCTCTGAACCAGTAACTCAAGCTTGATTAAGTAATTATACGTTCAAGGCTAATTACAACACCGGTCTCGAGGATGATTCCACTAAACCTATTATTTGGGGAAGTGTTATGAAATATCATTGATTCATCCACACCAGCGAATCTGCATAATAAAAAGGGATGGAAAATAAATCACACCACACCGTGCTTGGGAAATAAATGAAAGCAGAAAACACACTTGCAAAAATAAAAATATAGCACATTGCAAATAAATGATCTAATATAGAAAGCAATAGAAAATAGGGGAAGAATATTAACTTGGAGTCGGCCCAGGCTCCAGCAGCTTTTACCTAGCTAGTTACGAAGATAGAATGTGAATGGAAGAACTCTCGAGAAACTTTTATTAATATTGCAGTACAATGCTTACATACATCAACTCCCTTCTTTCTTAGAAAAGTACTTGCATTCTTAGAGAAGTCCGTGTGTTTATATAATACACATAGAGCTTCTTGTATAATGCTTTTACAATAGAAAACATGGTTACAGTCTAAACTAAGATAGTTTAGCTATTGTAACAGGCGTACGATAAAAATAGTCAACTTTCATCTTTTTTTGGGGATAGAAGATTTTCAAGTTCTATCTCTATGTCGCTCGTGTTCTACCTCATCAATGGTTATGAATTTTTTTCTAATATGGTTGGGACAACTCTGCATTTGTAACCCTCCCAAAGATAGCCTACGTGATATGAAGTCAAATGTCTAACGTAGCTACTGTGGCCTCCTTTAGCTACAAAGTCAAGGCCCTACTTGAAGAGGGAGATACCCTGATGTATGACATCAAGGTGCCTACTTGAAGTATGGCATCAAGGTGCCTACTTATAGAGTAAGGTGCCCTTGACCAAGGTACCTAATTGAAGAGTAAGACACCAATTGTAGGGTAAGGTTCCACCCAGAGTAAGGCAATCACCAGAAAGAGTAAGACACCTACTTTGTAGAGTAAGGTGCCCTTGACCAAGGTGCCTACTTGAATATCAAAAGGCCCTTCGATCAAGGAACCTCACTTACATCACACCTTTAGTAAAGGTGCTTCATTCTCCGAAGACTTCAAGGTGCCTTCTCAATATACCTTAGACTCATTGAAGCAAAAGCATTTCGCTCACGAGGACCTTGATTAATCAAAAGACAATAAAACCAGTAAATATCTACACAAAACATACTTCACACACACAAATTAGATAATGCTAACAATTTCATTAAAAATATACATAATAAATCATAAAAGATACAACTCTTATAATACTACCAAGACAAAAATCGTTAGAACTTGTAGACATGAAACACTGACCCATTTTTCTTAGTTTTCCTCCTAGAAAATTAAGGTCATATTTGAGCCTAATTTACCTAAAAAAATCCCCTCCAAATTTCCTAAACACACAATTGAATAGGGCTCTATTTCCAACGGTATTATATGTCAAATTTTGACATCATGACCCTCAAACTTCCAAAAACTATGTACATGGTTAACCTCCTAGCGAGATCGTACGGTACTATCCTTGATCGTATCATACAATCTTGAACAAAAATAGAAAATGCTCACTTAAGAAAAAATAGAAAAAATCAAGTTGTAACCATTTTTATCTTTACCTGTGCAACCATGCGCTTATGGGATCAGATTTTCTATAAGTCCTAGCTTGAAGGAGTTGCAACTGTTGGTTTTCACCTCTATTTTTGGTTGATTTGCCCAATTTTTTAATTAGGAAACCTCTTCCTTAGATTCCTCCTAGCACTACTAGAATATCAACTTAGCCTTTACATTCAAATCATAATTTCTACATTAGACCTAGGTATTTGTCTTTTCTGGTGGGTAAGATCAGGATAGACTGTATTACTGTATGTGGTATGATTCGTATCGTAGGCAGGACACAATCTCATTTCGAATATATGATATTTCTCCTGAGATCACTTGGGGGCAACTTCAAGTGTTGGTTTACATGTTTTAGATCTGCTTATTTTTAGATCTATCATTTCACTTATCATTTACATCATATAGAATATAGAATTCAATCATTTGCATTCTTAGAGTTCTATATCGATTGCATATAATCATATATTACATGTAGTTTAAAGTAATTACTCCGTTATTTTCTTTAATTACAATATTCAATAGCTGAAATTAAGTCTCAATTTGCTTAAAAAGAAACATTAGAATTGTTTGTTTTCTATTTTCTACACTTTATCTATGAAACTACAATTTTTTATCAAGATCAGATATGTCGATCTCTGATTGGTAGGTATGATCTCTGATTGTATTCATATGATCTTGCTCTATTCATATGATCTTACCTTGCTACGTACAATCTGGACTGCAATCAAAAATTAGAATCTTCTTTAGACTTTCGAATATAGGTAAGAGTTCTAAATTACTTTCTAAGCACTACATTGTCCATCTAGACATTATTTTCTACTTTTTGTTGTCTACATGTAAATCAAAATTACATATAGGTTAGTGTAGTTGCATATTGGCCAAAATAGGTGTATGAGATTTGATAAAAGGAACACTAAAACTAACTCTAAAACCTCGATGTGAAACTCGCCTTAAAATGTTTCTTTGGTGAAACCTAGATCAATTCATTGAAAATCACTATAAGAAGGTACGATCAAGTGTCTCTCTCTGAGGTGTAGACCTATCATTTCCACATTCCCCTTTGAGGCACGTATCCATTAGCTTGGAGGAAAGGAGTGTGCAAATTTTAGACCTACAGAACTCATACAAAAATATGAGATTTTTTGATGCTCATCAAGGATTTCTAGGATAAATATTGTGTTATATGTGATCTGCTAGTTATTTTCTTTGATTTTGCATTTACTACTTTTTCTAAATTTAGTTTATCAAGGCTTTTTCTAATATTTGGTATCACATGGGTTTAGCTTTCTATAAGTAAGGGTTTCAACCCTATGATAAATTAATCCTTTATGGGAGTTATTTGTGGAAGAATCCGAGTGAAGGAAAATGATAGGGAGGAAGTATGAGTAAAGATTGAAACCTTTAATGGATACAATTTTATTGGTGAAACTCAAGATGGAGGATCTCGTTGGTTGATAGATATCATGTTGTGATCTAAGAATAAAACCAACAATAATGAGATATGAGAATTGGATGAAGATCAATATGAATGCAAGGATCTCTATCAAATTGTGTTTATCATATTTAGTATTGAATGTATCAATAGAAACCATGACAACGTTGTTATGGGAAATATAGAAACTTCATATTAGATAAAGTTGCTGGTAAACAAACTCTTTCTTTGGAAGAAGTTGTATTCACTTTGGATGAATGATGGTGATGCTATGGTTGAACATCTAAATGATTTAAACATTATGGTAAGTAAATTAAACTTTGTTGATGTAAAAATAGATGAAGAGGAAAAGTGACACTTTACTTTATTCATTACCCGATTCATGGGATAACCTAATTATGGCTATCACCAATACTATCAGCATTGAAAGTAGAGGATATAAGAGAATCAGCTTTTGAAGAAATGACACAAAATATTCTGAGGATTATCATCAAAGATGCCTTTTGTCGTGAGAGGTCATTCTCATGAAATAGAGAAAAGAAATCAGATCCTAAAGATCAAAGTCTAGAAGTAAATCTATTGCTTCAATTTCAAAAAGAGAAAATTTTGGAAGTGTGGTAAAATGGGGCATTATAAAATAGACTATAGATCTAAAAAGACTAATAATATTTGATCATCTGATGAAGGAACTTTTGTAGAAATGAAGACTACAAATGAAGATTCAAGGGACCTATTCTTAGCTACAATATGCTCAAGTGAATGCCATGACTCATGGTTGATTGAATCAGGTGCTTATTTTCATATGACTCCTCATAGGAAGGGGTTTTGTGAATATGAAAGTATTAAATGGAGGTAATGTCTTCTTGGGAGAAAATTCTCTACATATAAAAATAATAATAGGTTGAGGAAGAGTCAAGTTGAGGTTGAAATATGGAAGGAGTTAAAACCCCTTCCTAGTGTGTTGCATATTTTGGTTTGGAAAGAAATAGATATACATGAGCAAGATGAATACTGAGTGTGAATGTGATATTCATTGCGATAAATGCAAGATGTTTCATGGAGATTTTGTGTTGGCAAGGGAGTTCATGACAGAACTTATTCAAACTTGAGGCTAGTTTTGTAAGTATTGACTGTGAATAACTCGGTAGTTGTAGAGGATAATAATATGATAGAAGTGGCTTCTGAGGATCCTGAGAAAAAATAATATTGTGGTATCAAAGCATGGGGTACATTGGTGAGAAAGGAATTCAAACATTAAAAATGAAATGTATGGCTAAACAAATTTCTGATTGCCGAGTAAATTTTTATTTTGTGAGCACTATGTTTTTGGAAAGCAAAACCCAAGTCAATTTTCCTCCCAATAGTGTTATAAGACCAAGGAATTTGCATCTAGTCTATAGTGAGGATTGTACTCTACAAAGTACCATCATTAGCTAAATATATCTATTTTATTACATTTATATGAATTTTCTTGAACAATTCTGGGTATATTTTTTAAGAAATAAATCTAATATTTTAAAGAAATTTAAAGAGTTTAAGGCTTTTGTAGAAAATCAGATAGAGAAGAAGATAAAGGTTTTGAGAAGTGACAATGGTGGTGAATATTTCTCTAATGAATTTGAGCAATTTTACAAGGACTATGTAATAGAAAGGTAAAAAACAACTCCATATACTCCACAACAAAATGGGGCTGCAGAAAGGATGAATAGATCATTGATGGACAAGGCCACTGTTTACCAAGTGGTGTAGAATTAGAAAGGAAATTTTGGGCAAAAGTCATGTTAACTCCATACACTTCATTAATAGATCTTCAACTCAAATTTCAGGACAAGACTTCACAAGAAGTTTGAATGGTAAGAAACTTTCTCTCATTCATATAAGATTTTTTAAGGGTGCTTATATGTATGTACCAAAAGAGAAAAGTACTAAAATAGATTATAATTTTCAAAATTCATATTTGTGGGTTATAGTACTGTGTTAAACGATATAAGGCAGAACCCAAAAATACAAGATTGTTTATAGTCATAATGTTATCTTTAGGACCAATTTTCATATCATTTGGAGCAACACATATCCTAGCGCATCCCTATGTGTGAACGAGATATTTGGCAAGCGCTATGTGAGGGTTTCATCTAGGTTGAGTGCAAGCAGCTCCAGAGGTTGGTTTTAGGGCCTTCGGGCCCTAGCGGCCAATATTTTTGTGGTTTATGCTCAATATTTTAGCAAGAAATGTTGCAGGGGATACAAGATGGGTTAGAAATTTGTCTTTCAACAGATCATACTGTGAACTTGAGTGACAACGGCTTCCAATTTGCTGCACAAAAGAAAAGTGAAAACCATACCTTTCCACGACATCTAGGGCAAGGATTAAAGAGATCACGAAACAAGTTTCAAGCAGTTGATCAAAAAATGGCTCATATCTCAAGTGAATCTGGTGCTAAGGTGCACCCACAAAATAATTCTACTATGAAAACCCCTGTCAAGGGTAAGAATTTTGAAGACTAGTCCCAAAAATGAATTTTAGGGATGCCCTTCATGGTGGACAGCCTCAACCCAATGCTAATATCAATATTAGGGCTTCCCATAAACCTCTAAGAATGCCTAAGATTGATCCCAAGAAAATGGAGTCAGGATGTCTTAAAGCAGCTGATGGAACTCCTATTGTTAAGCTTGATATGGGTAACATTCAGATTGGCATTGAAGATTTGGAAAAAAGAGGACTAATTTGTCGGTTCGTGGGTTTTCGTCCGAGTCTATCCGCTTTCAAAGTCTGGGCTGCAAAAAGTTGGAAAACTAAAGGTGAGTTACAAATCTCTATTTATCCAAATGGTTATTTTCTTGTTTTATTTGCTAATAATGAAGATAGAGAGAAAAATTTTCAAGGGGGTCCTTGGTTTTTTGGAAGGGCAGGGCTTTTCATGAAGCCCGGCATACTAAATTTAAATCGAAGAAGAGATGCCTTCTATAGCTCCCTGTGGGTTAGACTCTTTGGCCTCCCTATTGAATTTTGGAATCCTACTATTTTTTCTTCAATTGGAAACTCTTTAGGAACTTTTATGATGACTGCTGATTGTACTCAAAATTTTGAACATATTATTTATGCTCGAATTTGTGTTTTAATGGATTTTGACAAACCCCTACCTAAAAATATCACATTACAATTTGGGGAAGACACTTGGGAGCAAGTAGTGGACTATGAGAACATTCCTTTTCATTGTAGAATTTGCCATGAATATGGTCATTTGGCCAGTGCTTGCCCAAATAAAATTCCTGATCAAAAGAAAGAAGATATAAACTCAACAGGTTTCCAAATACCTAAGAAGAAGAACACTCGAAAAAAACCAGTTATGAAGGATCAATCAAAGTCATCTGCTAATATGTTTGAAATCCTTTCCACAAATGATGTCCCAAGTGAGGAAGAGGAAATAATGGAAACTGAAATCTTAGAAACACAATTTAAATATGAAGGGAAGAACTCAGAGACAAACCAACAAATCAAAGGTTTTCAACAGAAAAAAAAGGAGAAAATTTACACAAGAAAAACAATATTTCAAATGTCAAAACTTCAAATAATGCAAGTCCCAATATAGACTCCATTGAACCATCTAGTAAAATTTTGGCTGTGTACGAGCATTCTTCAAGGTTAGAAGCCATCTCAGATTCAATTGGAATAAGTCAAGAAACAGGGAAAAAAAATTGAAGATGGATTCTAATCAAAAAGTAGGTCACAAGACCAATCAATATCATATGGTAAAAGAAGGTGAAAAGCTTGTAGAGGAAGGTAAGATTAATGCCCTTCCCAACTTTTTTAGCCCTGGTATTAATGAAGATCATCACTTGGAATATTAGAGGACTCAAAGGGAGTCTTTCAAAACAAAATGAAATTAGAAGAATGATTCAGATAAATCATCCACATCTTGTTTTCCTTCAAGAAACAAAGATGTCAATGGAGGATATGGACTTAATTGCCGAAGAAAATTTGGCCAGCTGGAAAAGTGGTTTCCCTCAGTTCCCAAGGGACTTCGGGTGGCATTGCTTGTCTTTGGGACCCAAAAGAGGTAGTTATTCACCATATGGTTGGTAGTTGGGGTTTGTTGGCTATAGCTATTCAAAGTAGACATTCCAACCAGATTATGCTCTGCATTACTATTTATGCCTCCGACTTCTTTGGAGGAAAAAAGAAGACAGTGGAAGGATATTACTCATATTATCTCTCATTTTCCTAAATCTTGGATCTTGATCGGAGGAGATTTCAATACCATCCTCTCTCTCGGATGAGAAAAGGGGGGAAATAGAAATTTGGACAAAAGCACCGACCTCATGAGCGAATATATTGCAAACCTCCATCTTGTGGATATCCAACCAGATAATGGCCTTATGACTTGGTCTAACGGAAGGCAAGGCTTAGCTTGTATAATGGAGAGATTGGATAGGTTTTTGCTCTCTAAAAATTTCTTAATCCATGGTCACATTCCTAAAGTGAAGACTCTTAATAATGCTGGTTCGGATCATTGGCCAGTCATGGTGGAAATGTGGAAAACCAATGTGAGTTTCTCTCCTTTTTGTTTTCAATTAATGTGGCTTAGAGACATTTCCTTCGAGACCTCGTGTGCAACAATGGTGGAAGGAAGGTAAACCTAGGCATGGGACTAAGATGTTCTGTTTTGCCAAAAGACTACAATACATTAAATCCAAAATCAAGACTTGGAACCGGAAAGAGTTTGGGGATGTTCATAAAAAAAAACATGAAGTTATTGCTCATCTTGAAAATTTGAATAAGAAAATCCATTTAGATGGCCTCACAGAGAAGAGAAGTGCAGATGAAATTAAACTCACAACTCAATTAGAGGAATGGGAAAAAGAGAAGAAATCTTATGGAAGCAAAAATCTAGAATTCAATGGCTCAAAGAAGGAGATCGAAACACAAATTTCTTCCACAAATCTCTTCTAGCTCGAAGATCTCACAACTTTATTTCTTCCTTAAAATCAGATTCTGGAGATGTTGTTTATACTTGGGATGGCATGAACTCTATTGTTGTTGATTACTTTTCCAATCTTTTTGCTGCTACTCCTCTTGACTCAGCTTCACAACAAAATGTTCTTCAAGCAATCCCTTCTCTTATCACTTCGAGGAGAACTCTATTTTGACCGCTCCTATTACTATCAATGAGCTTCAACAAGTAGTTTTTAAAATGCAAAAAGGGAAAACCCCAGGTCCTGATGGTTTTCCCATTGAGTTCTACCAAGAGTTCTGGGATATCCTTCATGTTGATTTATTAGAGGTGGTGGAAGAAGCCAGGAAAGCCAAAGAAATTTTGAAGGTTATCAATAAAACTTATATTACTCTTGTTCCAAAAGCTCAAGAGGTTGATCATATCTCAGCTTTTAGACCTATTGCTTTATGTAATGTTCTTCTCAAAATCATTACTAAAATCATGGCGAGAAAGGTTGAAGCCTCTTTTGCATAAGATTATTTCCCGAGAGCAAGGGGGATATGTGGAAGGACGTCAAATAGTAGATGAGATAGTTCTTGCTCAGGAAGCCATCCATTCCATGGATATGCAAAATTCTCCTTCCATGTTCATTCGGTTAGACTTATCCAAAGCTTATGACTGAGTGGATTGGCACTTCCTTATCAAAGTTTTGAGGCAATTTGGTTTCTCTAAGGATTGGATGGATTGGATTATGGGATGTATCTCTTTAGTTTCCTACTTAGTTCTTATCAATGGCAGGCCTTCTCAGTCTTTCCCAACTTCCAGAGGTATTAGGCAAGGTGACCCGCTATCCCCTTATTTATTCATCATTCTTGCTGAATGCTTGGGTAGGACTATAACCAAAAAGAGGGAAAACAAAACCCTTGAGGGAGTTACCATTGCTCATGGAGCTAGACCTATCTCTCATCTTCAATTTGTGGATGACTCTACCCTTTTAGGTAAAGCTACGATTAAGGAAGCTTCTAATATTAAGCAAATCATTAGCTGTTTTTCTAAGGCTACTGGGAAGTTGATCAATGAAGACAAATCTAAAGTTATTTTCTTTCACTGCTCTGCTAGACAAGGATCCATGGTCTTGGATAAATTAAGATATAAGAAGACCTCTCTTCCAATCACTTATTTAGGTATTCCCATAAATATTCAAAGGCAAAAAAATAAATATTGGAATTGGTTGTTGGACAAAGTCAAGAAGAAAATTGGAAAGTGGACCAACAAGTGGCTTTCTTCTGGGGTAGAATCACCTTGGTAAAATCAGTCCTTCAAGCTATTCCTATTTATGTTTCTTCCATTTTGAATATCCCAAAGGTTGTTCTTCGAGAATTGGATCAAATCAGTCATCGTTTCCTTTGGAGTGGTACTAAGGAGAAAAGAAAATGGGCCTTGGTGAAATGGGATACTTTATGTCTTCCTAAGAGTGAAGGGGGTTAGGATTCCGGTCTTCAATTAATAACAACAAAGCTTTAGCTGCTAAATTATATTGGAGGATGTTGCATAACCCCAATGCTCTTTGGGCCAATAATCTCCATGCTAAATATGTCGAGAACAAAAGTCCTGAAGACCTTGTTCGCTATCAACTTCCTACCAAAGGTTCTCCCATTTTAGCAGTTCTTAAGACTGGTGAGGATTTGATAAAGAAAAAATTATTTTGGATCATTCATAATGGTCAACATGCAAATTTTTGGACAGATTCTTGGGATGGTCACAAGCCTTTGATAACTCGGTTTCCCGATTGGAGGCCTTGGATGGAGGAGCTTCACCGAGCTAATTGGATAAAGGTGGCTAATTATTGTCGGTACCATACTGGTAATTCAAAGGTTGGTAGATATTGGATCCCTATTGAGGACTGGCCTATTCAAATCCTAGAAAGGCAAAGACAAGATATCCAAGGCATCCTTCATATGAGATCCCTCTCTTGGTCCCATGAAAAGATTGTTTTGGATGGAACAACACTACTAAGGGTGAGTATTCAGTTGCTCAAGGTTATTTGACCTTATGCCATAATAATCCCAACCATTCTTCTGACATATTTTCTCGATTGTGGGCTCAAAAGCTCTGGCCTAAGGTGAGGTTCTTTAATTGGCTTTTATTGCATCGTAGGGTGCTTATTGGTGAGCAACTTATGAAGCATGGTTTTCATGGCCCTTTTAGATGTGAAATGTGTGAAGAGAATGTAGAAAATATCAACCATATTTTTATTGAGTGTACTTTAGCCTCTCGAGCTATGGAGGAGAATGGCCACTTTACTTGGCTTACAGTGGTCCAATTTTTTTACTTTTGAACAACTTTGGAGGGATTGGCCTAATCAAGAGGGTGTTGATCATTTTATTAGGCAGTTAGTTTGGATGGGTTCTACCATTCTTCTTTGGAATATTTGGAATGAAAGGAACAACCAAATTTTTAATCAAGATAGGAAGGATATTCACTATATTTGGCAAAAGACCATAGCCAACTTAGTTGAATCAGTCCATCAACTCCTTAATCACCCCCAAAACTCCCACCAAATATGGGATCAAGTGATGCAAATATTGAAGATTAAACCTTCTAAGGGCAACCAACTTAAAGGGAATGTGAGTATTAGTAAGATGGATAGGACTAGAAATTGGCAACCTCCTCCTAAGGATTTTGGAAAAGTCAATACCGATGGAGCCTCTAGAGGGAACCCCGGAAAACCTAGTGTGGGAGGAATTGGTAGACTTTCAGATGGCTCCCTGGTTTTTACTTTTGCTGAGAATTTGGGTATTCTTTCCAATAACCTTGCTGAGGGGTATGGTATCCTTAGAGGCCTTCAGGAGGCTACTAAGGTTGGATGGGAAAAGGTGTTAGTTGAGTCTAACTCTCAACTTATGATTAATCTCTTGAAGACTCCTTCTAAGAATCATAAGGTGGATTGGAGAATAAAAAGAATTATTGAGAAGATTCAGTTAATCCAGATGGGATTTTTGAAAGTTGATTACAATCATGTGGTCAGAGATCAAAACAAGAGTGTTGATGCTTTAGCTAATTGGGCTTTGGACAAAGGTGATCTTACTTGTTATGGCCACCCTCCTATATGGTGGGCTTCTCAAATTAGGGAAGCTCTTCTTTCTATCATTTCTTTGGATGGCTCCAGTTCTGAAGGTACCTAGTTTCTTCTTGTTTTTTTTTTTGCTTCTCTTTGGTTCATTCAGTTTTTTTTAGTTCCCTAGCTCATTCTATTCTTTATTTTGTTTCCTCTCGTTGATTCTTGCCTTAATAGTCTTCTGGTCTAGATAGGTCATTGTTTTGTTCATTTTTTTTTTTTTTTCTTCTTTGTTTTTTTTTGTTTAGTTTTTTAAGGTGGGTGGGTTCTTTTTGTTTTGTTTTTGTGTTCTTTGTGTTGTTTTTTGTTGTTCTTGTGTTTTTGTTGTTTTGTTTTTTTTTTTATGTTTTTTGTTATTGTTCTTGTGTTTTTTTCGTTCTTGTTCTTGGGTTTCTCTTTGTTTGTGTTATTTCATGTTTTTATGTGTGAGTGTTTTCTATGTTTTTTGTTTTTGTTTATTGTCTGTTGTTGGTTGTTTTTTATTTTTATTTTTATTTTATTTTATTTTTTAGGTTTTGGTTGTGTTTATTTTTCATGTTTTTTTGGGTTATGTCTTTGTAGTGTTCTGTTGTTTTTGTCTTGTTTGTGTTTTGTTATGTGGTTCTTGTGTTTTTCTATGTGGTTTGTGTTGTGGTTTCTTTTATCTTATTGTGCGTGTTTGGTTGTGCTTTTGGTTTTGACACACTCAAGGAGCATGTTTTTTATTTTATTTTTGAATAACATCAGGCTTATACCGAGAGGAGGGTGAATAAAGATAAGATCTCTTTTTTACTTTTTCCTTTATACTTCAATACAGTAAAGCAATATACCCAAAGCAATATCAAAAATGCACAAAATCATCCACAAAGTGACGTCAATTTTAA
>JAQPPZ010001360.1:0-125302 GCA_028583015.1 Wollemia nobilis
AACCCTTGCCAATGGAATCTCTCCGGATTCTCTTAAAAAGATTCTCTTAAAAATATTCTCTTGGAATCTTCCACCTTTGAAGCCAACACATCCTCTTAACATTAATGTCATTTCCTTTTGACATCAATGACAACTCATAGACAAGAAGCTAGGATCTCAAACCCAAAATTGCCAACAGTCGAAAGGATGTAAATAAGATAACAGGATCAATTGGAATTGCAAAAACCAAAGGAGAAGCAAACATTGGCATTCATAACTGCCAAAATACTAAAGAGAGTGTGGCAGTTGCTACATGGTGAGGTAGAACAAACACTCCCTCAAGCGATGGTCTCAAAAACTCGCTCCCCAATGACTGTGTTGGCACGAGACTCTCCCACATTGCACCAATATCCTTTTTGTAAGAAAATAGAATAACACCCTTCATTGTATTTATTATATCACTGAATGAAATCCCTCGAGGGGATTCTCTTGTAACACCTTGAAACTATCAATTATTAAAAGATCAGTTTTATCGGTTATCTATTGTGTTTCAATTATACGTTTGCTTTTGTATGGTGTAAGTTTTTATGTTTTCAGGAGCAATATGTGTGATGATAAAACTAGGGAAGATCTCAATTTAAGAGTTCTTACAAATGCAAACTTAGCTCTTGGGGAAAAATTAACATGGCAATTGTACAAAGAGAGTTAAATACAATACAAAATAATTCTTCTAAGTAAATATGTTGAACCCAATGATCCAAGCTTGATATTTACTACATTCTCACTACCAAATGATTTTGCACTATGGAATGGTTTAAAAAAATCAATTGATTTGGTGATTAAAGGTCTAAGATCGGTGGTGGGAACAAGAGAAAAAAATTCCATTTGGATGGATTTTTGGTGTGATAAAAACCTCTTAATCTGGATCCAATTTTTGAAACCATGGATGAAACTAATTCAAGATAAATATGGTGATAGGTTTTCAAACATTATGTACAAGGATCAGGAAGAAAGATGTAAATGGAAAGTATACAAGATATTGAAGCTAGGAGGTAGTTGAGCAGAAAGATAACATTGATTATTTTGAGGGAAGCTAAGGATAAGCTAATTTGGAATTTGAATAGCTTAGGAGAATACACAACAAGAGTTGGATATAATGTAAAGAACCAACAAAAGAGGATTATAATAAGAATATGAAGAGATATTTGGGATAAGATCATAGCCATCATTATATAGTCAAGTCAAATTTATAAAAGTTAAAATCACCTTTAAAATCAAATCAAGCTTAAAAAAAATTGTAAAATCCCTTGATAAGATCATAGCCATCATCATCCTACCTAAACAACATAACTATTGTTTTTCCTTTGATATGAATATAACCACTATATTAGAAAAAAATCTCATTCACAGTGCCTAAAACCTTCACCTCTTTCTGTATTTATCTTTCAAACGTATTAAAAAAAATCCATTCTAACTCTTTATCTATTTATTTTTTAAACATTGTAACACACATCATATCTTCTAAATATCCACCAATTTTAAAGTCCATAACCCGAAAGACAAACCCATGTCACAAGTCAATGTAACATGTAACATGTAACATGCACCCGCTTTTGTATTCATATGTACAAGTTTGGTTTTCTCTCAAAAGTCAATTGCGTGATGACCCCGCTATCGTGTGCTTTGGCTTCGGAATTGCGTGCTAACGTGCGCTTTGGGTTCGGAGTGAAATTGACTGGTTTTTTTTCTTATCTGGAATTGACTGTGTTTATTAACATTTTCTATCCCCACCGCGAAAAGAAGGGAAGGAAGGCGGATACAATTTTGGTTTTCTCTCAAATGTCAAAAGCGTGATGACCCCGCTAAAGTGCGCTTTGGGTTTGCGTTTCCACTGGGATTAGCCTTCTCCTAATCGGGGCACTCAGCTTCTATAAATAGCCTTTTACACGCTATGTATTTTCACTACCAATCTCTCATTCTCCCTGATACTATCGTCTTTCTTGCCCATTTCCAATTTGTGAGTAAAATGGCCCTCCCACTCCCCCTTGAGAAACTCCTGTTGTTTGTTCTCCTTTGCATTTGTCCCCCCCCCCCCCGCCCACCCCCCCCCCCCCCCCCCCCCCCCCCCCCCCCCCCCCCCCCCCCCCCCCCCCACCACCCACGGCCCCCCCCTATCCGGGCCAATCAATTAACAGGTACTCTTCCTCTCTGTCTTGGAAATCTATGGCATCTTCAATATTTTGATCTTTCGTCCAACCAGCTAAACGGTAATATCCCGGAATCTCTAGGCAATCTTTCTTCCCTACGAGTACCTTGGTCTTTCGTCCAATCACCTAAATGGTAATATCCCCGAATCTCTAGGCAATCTTTCTTCCCTACAAGGCCTTTATCTTTCGTCCAACCAACTAAACGGTAATATCCCCGAATCTCTAGGCAATCTTTCTTCCCTACGAGACCTTGATCTTTCGTCCAACCAACTAAATGGTAATATCCCCGAATCTCTAGGCAATCTTTCTTCCCTACTAAGCCTTGATCTTTCGTCCAACCAACTAAATGGTAATATCCCCGAATCTCTAGGCAATCTTTCTTCCCTACTACGCCTTGATCTTTCGTCCAACCAACTAAATGGTAATATCCCCGAATCTCTAGGCAGTCTTTCTTCGCTGTCCTACTTAATTGTTTCGCAGAACCTACTAAGTGGGACACTTCCATCGTCAATTGCTAAGCTGTCCTCTCTCATCGTCCTCTATGCTGACGACCAACATGCATTCAACTTGACAATTCCCTCGTCTTCATTGCCATCTTCTATAACAGATCTCCACCTCTCTTTAAACAGCAACCAGACAATTTCAGAAACATTTTTTCACCACCTCACGAAATTAAAGGAATTGTCTCTATTCTTAAACAACAACCAGACAATTTCAGAAACATTTTTTCACAACCTCACGAAATTAGAGCTATTATCTCTATCCAATTGTGTTTTAAACATTAGCACAACTTGGATTCCCTCTTTTCAATTACAAGAGTTATATTTAGAATCTTGTAAGATCAATGGCCAAATTCCACTTTGGATCTCAACTCAGTTCTTCCTTGAGAGCTTAACTTTGGCTGACAACAATCTTAGTGGAGAAATTCCCTCTTGGCTATGGGAAACCTCCTCGTCCTTGGTATCCATAAATTTGACAGCAAATCATCTGCAAGGGCGTCTTTTTACAAATAGTTCAATGCCAAAGCAATTGGTCGTCTTAGATGTGTCTAAAAATCTATTGAGTGGATACCTCCCGTCATTGTGGTCTCCGAAAACAGCAGTTTTGATGCTTAATGACAATTTGTTTACAGGAAATATTCCTTCAAGTTTGGGCACTTTATCTGACCTTCAAGTGTTGAATTTGGCAAACAACCATTTAAATGGAATCATCCCTCCAAGTTTGGCCAATTGTTCTTCGCTTGAAGTTTTAAATTTGGGAAATAATAGCTTAAAGGGACAGATGCCTTATGAGTTTGGTAGACTATACCAGCTTCAATCATTAGTTGTCCGGAATAATAAGCTAAAGGGATTATTCCCTCCCTCAATCACAAATTGTACAAATTTACAGCTTCTTGATATTGGAGACAACTCATTTAAAGGTCAGATTCCAAAGTTCATTGGAAATCTTTCACTGTTAAAAGTGTTGGTGATGAAGGGGAATGATTTTACAGGCAACATTCCTTTAGAGATTGGCCAACTAGCAGAGCTTCACATATTGCATCTTTCTTCCAATAGTCTTTCAGGCTTTATTCCATTAAATATTTTATCCTTACAAGCTATGACCATTGCAAAGGAAGATGGCTTTGTGTTGACAATCAACATCAACATCACCACTATACATTTTGAAGGATTGAAAATGACTATCAAAGGCATAGATTTACAATATCCTTACATACGTTCCAACTTGATATCCATAGATCTCTCAAATAATAAATTAGAAGGAGAAGTTCCTTCTGATTTTGGAAAGTTGAAGGGGTTGATGTCTCTCAATTTATCTATGAACTATTTCAATGGATGCATTCCAAATAGTTTGGGAAATTTGAGTCAGCTTGAGTCACTAGACCTTTCTTCAAACAGATTTTCTGGAAAAATCCCTGTAGAGCTAGAATCTCTGGACTATTTGGGGGTGCTGAACTTGTCAAACAATAACCTTTCAGGAAGTATACCGCAAGGACAAAAGTTATATATACGACCAGAATCATCATACTTAGGAAACCCAAATTTATGGGGGTGTCCACTTCCAAAAAATTGCTCCGCCACAATTTGCTCCTCCTCCTCCTCCTCCTCCTATCAAGAGAAAAAAGAGTATAGAAATTCCATGGTATGAGATCACATTGGGATTGTCATATGGAGTAGGTTTTGGACTCACAACATTGCTTATTGTAGTAAGAATGAGTTGGAAGAAGAAGTATTTTGAAAAGGTTGATGTTGCTTTGAAGTTTTTGTTTCCTTGGCTTAACAAGTGGACAACATGAATGGCTCAACAAATGGACAACATGAAACCAAGTTTTCTCCACTTCAAGTGTAAAAGGTATATATGAATTTTCTAGAATTTATTTTGAATTTTAAAGCAATATATGAGTATGTTTTTAAGTGGTTTTTAACTAGTTTTTGTGTGACATAGTTTTTAATTTCATCACATACTCAATGTAAAGGTGCCTTGTTATATTTTATTCATTTGGTTGTGGTAATAAAGTACATGCAACTCTTTGAATAATTTATTAATATTTACTATGGACATACAAAATAAGACTAAAATAATTCTTTTGAAAGGTCTATTGTTTTTTGGTCTTAGTTTTATCAAGCTTGAGGATGTAAGATGAATAATGTACTCTAAAAAAGAGATTTTTGGTTATCTTTCCATATGAGATTATCCAAATTATATGGATTGTTCCCTCATTAAACTTGAAATGGTTTGGAGATCCATAAGGATGTTATTTTAATGATAGAATTGCAAACTAATTTCACAAGTTCACGTTAGCATGGCACACTACTTTGAAATCTTTGGATAAAGTCCTATCATTATTGCTTATTTGAATGAGTCTTCTCTTCTATGATATACAATATCATGGTAAATTTTAAAGGGGACTCTTACAATTAAAAATATGGAAATCAAGGTAAAAGCTGTCATTAAAGTGGTATAATTAAGAATACGAATTTGAATAACAATAGAATAGGTAGAGGCCTAAAGATACGTACTTAAAAAAATAATGTTCAAGGTATGATAGGTGATAACTAAGATGCATTTTTTAAGTCCAAGGCATGATAGATGATAACTAAGATGGATTTTTTAATCCAAAGTAGTGCCTTGATAGCACTATATGATATGTACTTTGTAAATCTAGTTATTGGTACAAGGTTTAGGAATGCCAAAAAGAATTTATCATAGCGAAAGTTTGGAATGGAGAGAAATATTTTCATTTAAGTTTGGGGGAGGTGGCAAAATTTCCCAGTTATAATCTCAAACGTTTTACACATATTTATCTTTGATGAATAAGATATTGGCTTTTGTTGATATGCTTGTTGGAAAAAATTCTCATTGTTCTCTAGATAGCACTAGTATCTTGTTTCTTTTTAATGTGCTATGCATATTAGGTACTTAAAATTCATTAAATCATCTAAATTCCAAGGCTATTTGTTTCTAATTATAATGATAAACTTTTGTATTTAATATAGCCACTAGAAAAGATAGAGGAGCAAACTTCACTCCATATTTTTCAAAACAAAGAATAGAATATGTATTACAACCTCTAATAGAAATTATGCAATGTTCTTGATATTGTATTCTTTTCCATGCTATTTTTTTGACTTCATTATGCTCTTGTGAATTGGATATTTATATTTATTCTTTTCTATTATCAAGGTTATTGTAGATCAAAGAGTTCATTTGATGTTGTTCTAAATCAGATAATTTTTATTTACTCTTTTTTATTGTAGATTTCACAAAGAAACATTCCCTATGTTGCTAAGGTTTGAATTTCTTTACTTTCTTTGTACTTACGTTCCACTTTATTATCACCAAAAGTTTTACAGGTATTGTCTTGTTGTATCTAACTTAAGTTAAATGGTTCATGCACAATACATGCATTCCAAATGTGATCATAACAAGGCAACTATTTAACTAGTTTCGCATCCACAATGACTACTTAGTAAATAATCTTCTATTCATAAGGTTCAACTCTCTACTTCCCCATAAATTGTTTTGCAATATCTAGATTTTATAGGAAAAGTTACTGTCTTTGTTGCCAAGGTTTGGATTTCTTCCCTTTCATTGTTCTTACCTTTCTAATTTTCTATTGTTTTATATACTTATTTTTTCTACAAAAGTTTTACAGAGCTTGTCTTGTATCTAACTTAGTTTATAATGGTTTGTGCACATAACAAGTATTTCACATGTAATTATACTAAGATAACTACTTGACTAATTTAGCATTTACAAAGGCCGACTAACAAATAATATGTGAGGTTCAATGCTCTTCTTCCTTTTAATTTGTTATTGGGCTCTAATAACTCTTGATTTATGAATTTATGCTTTGTTTATGATTTTGATGTTTATATATTTATTTTTTTATTTTTTAAATGGTGCATTTTTATTTCCATTTTCCCTCAATTGATTTACATTGTGTATTAACAATTTTTTTTTTTTTAAGATCAACAAATTGATGTGGTACACACTCTTGTTGTGGATATTTTATACAAAATTCTTGTACCTCCTAGTAAGGTATGAATTTTTCCACTCTCTTTGGAGTTATCATTCCAAGTTGTTATTGTTTTGCTTATGTAGTTTGCTCTTTTTTATTTTGAATTCTAAAATGAATTGTGGATATTTTACAAGAATATCTAAATTTGCAATGGTTCTTGCATGTTACAGGTCTCATACATGTGATTATGCTAGGGAAACTGGTCAAATATCTCGACATCCATGATGCCTAACCAGTCAATCATCTTCAATAATGAGGATGAGCCATTTCTTTCTCTTTTATTTTTCCTTCAAAATCAATAGGTATAGTTTCATCAATTTCAATTGATTGGCTAAAGATTTTTATTTTTGTTATTTAGTGTTGCCTACAATATGTCATATTCTCTAAATCTTTGTTACCAACATATCCACCCAGTTTCCCCATAAATAGAATAGTTGCTTCCCACTACATAGAGCCTCTAGAAGGGAGGATAGAGCAAAGACTATTTTGGTCATATTGGAAAAAAAATAATCATCCCTTTTGTTAATAGAGAAACACACAAATTT
The DNA here is from genome assembly GCA_028583015.1 of Wollemia nobilis. Classification (NCBI taxonomy): domain Eukaryota; kingdom Viridiplantae; phylum Streptophyta; class Pinopsida; order Araucariales; family Araucariaceae; genus Wollemia; species Wollemia nobilis. The sequence continues at coordinate 7,254 of JAQPPZ010001360.1, forward strand.
CTTATTATTGAACTCTAGTAACTGTTGATTTTTAAATTTATGCTTTGCTTATGATTTTGATGTTTATATCCTTATTTTTTTTAATCAATGTGTTTTTATATCCATTTTTCCTCAATTGATTTACATTGTGTATTAACATATATTATTTGCTTCTTTAAGAACAACAAATTGATTTGGTACGCATTGTTGTTGTGGATATTTCATACAAAAACCTTGTACCTCCCACTAAGGTTTGAATTTTCCTCCTCTCTTTAGAGTTATCATTCCAATTTGTTATTGTTTTGCTTATGTAGTTTGTTCTTTTTCATTTTTGTATTCTAAAATGAATTATGGATATTTTTTGAGAATATCTAAATTTGCAATGGTTCCTGCATATTATAGGCCTCATACATATGATTATGCGAGGGATAATGGTAAAATACCTTGATATCTATGATTCCTAACCAGTCAATTATCTTCAATAGTAAGGATCAACCATCTCCTTCTCTTTGATTTCTCTTCAAAATAAATAGATATATCTTCATCCATTTTAGTTGATTGGCTAAAAAAAAATTATTCAATTGTTGTTATTTAGTATTGCCTATAATATGGTACAATCTCTAAATCTATGCTACCAATATACCCACCTTGTTTCTCCATAAATAGAATATTTACTTCCCACTGCATAGAGCCCCTAGAAGAAAGGATGAAGCAAAGATTGTTTTGGTCATATTAAAAAAATAAGAATCAAATACAAATCCCTTTTGGTAATAGAGAACCATACAAAGTTTTTGTTATTAGACTCTAATAACTATTGATTGATGAATTTATGCTTTGCTTATGATTTTGATGTTTATATGTTTTTTTTAATGGTATTTTTCATATCCATTTTCCCTTGGTTGATTTATGTTGTGTATTAACAGATTTTATTTGCTTCGTTAAGGTTAACAAATTGATTTGGCACACATTATTGTTGTGGATATTTCATACAAAATTTTTGTACCTCACACTAAGGTTTGAGTTTGTCTCCTCTCTTTGGAGTTATCATTTCAAGTTGTTATTGTTTTGCTTAGGTAGTTTTTCTTTTTTAATTTTGTATTCTAAAATGAATTGTGGATATTTTCTAAGAATATCTAAATTTGCAATGGTTCATGCATGTTACAAGACTCATACATGTGATTATATTAGGAAAATTGGTCAAGTACGTCGACATCTATGATGCATAACCAGTTAAATCATCTTCAATAGTGAGGATCAACCATATTCATCCCTTTGATTTTTCCTTCAAAATCAATAGGTATATTTTCATCTATTTTAGTTGATTAGCTAAATATTTTCTCTGCTACCAACATACCCACCATGTTTCCCCATAAATAAAAGAGTTGCTTCCAACTGCATAGCCCCTAGAATGAAGGATAAAACAAAGACTATTTTAGTCATATTAAAAAAAAGGAGAATCAAATATTCATCCCTTTTGGTAAAAGAGAAACATACAAAGTTATTGTTATTGGCTAAATATTTTCTATTGAACTATTGTTATTTAATGTTGCATACAATATTGTACTATATCTAAATCTCTACTACCAACATACCCACCTTGTTTCCCCATAAATAGAACAATTGCTTATCGCCGCATAGAGCCTCTAAAATGAAGGATGGAACAAAGACTATTCTATTCATATTGGAAAAATAAAAGGAGAATCAAATATGTTTCCCTTTTGGTAATAGAGAAACATACAAAGTTCTTATTATTGGACTCTAATAGCTATTGATTTTTTAATTTATGCTTTGCTTGTGATTTTGATGTTTATTTCTTTGTTTTTTATTTTTTAAACAATCTATTTTATATCCATTTATATTTGTTGATTTACATTGTGTATTAGCATATTTTATTTACTTCTTTAAGATTAGCAAATTAATTTGGTACACATTATTATTGTGGATATTCTATATAAAAGCTTTGTACCTCCCACTAAGGTTTGAATTTCCCTCCTCTCTTAGTTGATTGGCTAAATATTTTCTATTCAATTATTGTTATTTAGTATTGCCTATAATATAGTGCAATCTCTAAATGTATGCTACCAATATACCCACCTTGTTTCTCCAGAAATAGAATAATTGCTTCCCACCGCATAGAGCCCTTAGAAGGAAGGATGAAACAAAGACTATTTTGGTCATATTGAAAAATAGAAGAAGAATCGAATATGCATCCCTTTTGGTAATAGAAAAACATACAAAATTCTTGTTATTAGACTCTAATAACTATTGATTTATGAATTTATGCTTTGCTTGTGATTTTGATGTTTATATGTTTTTTTTAATGGTGTGTTTTTATATCCATTTTCCCTTGGTTGATTTACGTTATGTATTAACAAATTTTATTTGCTTTGTTAAAGTCAACAAAGTTATTTGGTACACATTGTTGTTGTGGATATTTCATACAAAAACCTTGTACCTCCCTCTAAAGTTTAAATTTGTCTCCTCTCTTTGGAGTTATCATTTCAAGTTGTTATTTTTTTGCTTAGGTAGTTTGTTATTTTTTATTTTTGTATTCTAAAATGAATTGTGAACATTTTCTGAGAATATTTGAATTTGCAATGGTTATTGTATGTTACAGGACTCATACATGTTATTATATTAAGGAAGTTGGTCAAGGACCTCGACATCTGTAATGCCTAACCAGTCAATCATATTTAATAGTGAGGATCAACCATCTTCATCCCTTTGATTTTTCCTTTAAAATCAGTAGGTATATTTTCATCCATTTCAATTGATTAGTTAAAGATTTTCTCTGCTACCAACATACCCAACCTGTTTCCCCATAAATAAAAGAGTTTCTTCCAATTGCATAGTCCCTAGAAGGAAGGACAAAGCAAAGAATATTTTGGTCATATTGAAAAAAAGGAGAATCAAATATGTATCCCTTTTGGTTAAAGAGAAATATACAAAATTCTTGTTATTGGACATTAATAACTCTTGATTTTTGAATTTATGTTTTGCTTGTGTTTTGATGTTTATACCTTTGTTTTTGTTTTTTAAAATGGTGTGCTTTTATATCCATTTTCTTTATGATGATTTACATTTGTGTATTAATTGATTTTATTTGTTTTTTTAATATCAACAAATTGATTTGGTATACATTGTTGTTGTGGATATTTTATACAAAGCCTTGTACCTCCCACTAAGGTTTGAATTTCCCTCCTCTCTTTGGATTTATCATTCCAAGTTGTTATTGTTTTGCTTATTATTATTTTTTTCTAAAATAAATTGTGGATATTTTATGAGAATATCTAAATTTGCAATGGTTCTTCCGTGTTACAGTCCTCATACATGTAATTATGCTAGGAAAACTAGTCAAGTACCTCGATATCCATGATGCCTAACTAGTTAATCATTTTCAATAATGAGGATCAACCATTTATTTCCCTTTGATTTTTCCTTTAAAAATCATTAAGTATATTCTCATCCATTTTAATTGATTGGCTAAAGATTTTATATTCAACTATTGTTCTTTAGTGTTGCGTACAATATGGCACAATATTTAAATCTCTACTATGAATACACCCACCCAATTTTCCCATAAATAGAACAATTGTTTCCCACTACACAGAGCCCCTAGAAGGAAGGATGGAGCAAAGACTATTTTGGTCATATTGAAAAAAATCAAATACACATCCCTTTTGTTAATAGATAAGCATACAAAGTTCTTGTTATTGAACTATAATAACTATTGATTTATGAATTTATGTTTTTCTTATGATTTTGATGTTTACATATTTGTTTTTTTTTTTTTTTTAAAGGGTGTGTTTTTATATCCATTTTCTCTCGGTTGATTTACATTGTGTTAACAAGTTTTATTTGCTTCTTTAAGAACAACAAATTGATTTGGTATAAATTATTGTGGATATTTCATACAAAAGCCTTGTACCTCCTATTAAGGTTTGAATTTTCCTCCTCTCTTTGGAGTTACGATTCCAAGTTATTATTTTGCTTATGTAGTTTGTTCTTTTTCATTTTTGTATTCTAAAATAAATTGTGGATATTTTTTTGAGAACATCTAAATTTAAAATGATTCCTACATGTTATAGGCCTCATACATGTGATTATGCTAGGGAAATTGGTCAAGTACCTTAACATCCATGATGCCCAACCAATCAATCATCTTCAGTAGTGAGGATCAATCATCTCCTTCCCTTTGATTTCCCTTCAAAATCAATAGGTATATTTTCATCCATTTCAGTTGATTGGATAAAGATTTATACTCAAGTATTATTATTTAGTGTTGCTTATAATATGGTACAATCTCTAAATATTTTCTACTAACATACCCACCCTTTTTTCGAATAAATAGAACAATTGGTTCCCATTGTATAAAGCCCCTAGAAGGAAGGATGGAGCCAAGACTATTTTAGTCATATTAAAAAAAAGGAGAATTGAATACACATCCCTTTTGGTATTAAATAAACATACAAAGTTATTGTTATTAGACTCTAATAATTGTTGATAATTGAATTTATAATTTGCTTGTGATTTTGATGTTTTTATCTTTGATTTTTTTTAAACGATGTGTTTTTAGATGTATTTTTCCTTAGTTAATTTACATTGTGTATTAATAGATTTTATTTGCTTCTTTAAGATCAAAAAATTGATTTGGTACACATTCTTGTTATGGATATTTTATACAAAAACCTTGTACCTCCCACTAAGGTTTGAATTTCCCTCCTCTCTTTGGAGTTATCATTCCAAGTTATTATTGTTTTGCTTATGTAGTTTGTTCTTTTTCATTTTTGTATTCTAAAATGAATTGTGGACATTTTCTAAGAATATCTAAATCTACAATGGTTATTGCATGTTACAGTCCTCATACATGCGATTATGCTAGGGAAACTAGTCAATTACCTTGACATCAATTATGCCTAACCTATCAATCATCTTCAATAGTGAGGATCAACCATGTCCTTCCCTTTGATTTTCCCATTAAAATCAATAGGTATATTTTCATCCACTTTAGTTGATTGGGTAAATATTTTTTATTTAGTGATGCTTACAATATGGTACAATCTCTAAATGTATGCTACCGACATACCCTCTCGGTTTTTACACAAATATAACAATTGCTTCCCACTATATAGAACCCATAGAAGGAAGGATGGACTAAAGACTATTTTGGTTTTAATGAAAAAAAGAGGAGAATCTAGTATGCATCCCTTTTGGTAATAGAGAAACATAATAAGTTTCTATTATTGGACTCTAATAACTATTGATTTCTGAATTTATGCTTTGTTTCTGATTTTGATGTTTATATTTTTGTTTTTTATTTTTATTTTTTCAATGATGTGTTTTTATATCCATTTTCCCATGATTGGTTTACATTTATATTGTGTATTAATATATTTTATTTGCTTCTTTAAGATCAAAAAATTTGATTTGGTACATATTGTTGTGGATATTTTATATAAAAGCCTTGTACCTCCCAATAAGGTTTGAATTTCCCTCCTCTATTTGGAGTTATCATTCCAAGTTGTTATTGTTTTGCTTATGTAATTTGTTCTTTTTTAATCTTTTGTGTTCTAAAAGGAATTGTGAACATTTTCTAAGAATATCTAAATTTGCAATGGTTCTTGCATGTTACAGGCCTCATACATGTGATTATGCTAGGGAAATTGATCAAGTACTTAGACATCCTTGATTTCTAATCAATCAATCATCTTCAATAGTGAGGATCATCCATTTCCTTCACTTTGATTTTTCCTTCAAAATCAATAGGTATATTTTCATCCATTTTAATTGATTGGCTAAAGATTTTCTATTCAACTCTTGTTATTTAGTGTTGCCTACAATATGATATAGTCTCTAAATCTTTGCTACCAATATATCCATCATGTTTCCTCATAAATAGAATAATTACTTCCCATTACATAGAGCCCCTATAAGGAAGGATGGAGCAAAGGTTGTTTTGGTTATAATGAAAAAATAGAGAAATGAATACACATCCATTTTGATAATAGAGAAACATACAAAGCTCTTGTTATTGGATTCCAATAACTATTGATTTTTGAATTTATGTTTTTTTGTTGATTTTGATGTTTATATATTTGTTTTTATATTTTTAAAATAATGTGTTTATATATCCATTTCTCTCAACTTATTTATATTGTGTATTAACAGATTTTATTTACTTCTTTAAGATCAACAAATCGATTTGGTACACATTATTGTTGTGGATGTTTTATACAAAATATTTGTACCTTCCACTAAGGTTTGAATTTCCCTCCTCTTTTTGGAGCTAATGTTTTTCTTATGTAGTTTGTTCTTTTTCATTTTTGTATTCTAAAATGAATTATGGACATTTTCTTAGGATATCTAAATTTGTAATGGTTCTTGCATGTTACAGGACTCATACATGTGATTATGTGAGGGAAACTGGTCAAGTACCTTGACATCTATGATGACTAACCAGTCAATTATCTTCAATAATGAGGATCAACCATCTCCTTCATTTTGATTTTTCCTTCAAAATCAATAGGTATATTTTCATAAATATTAGTTGATTGGCTAAATATTTTTTATTGAACTGTTGTTATTTAATATTGTAAATAATATGGTACAATCTATAAATCTCTGCTATCAACATATCCACCCTGTTTTCCATAAATAAAACAACTAATTCCCACTGCATAAAGCCCCTAAAAGGAAGGATGGAACAAAAGATTATTTTGTTCATATTGAAAAAAAGGAGAATCAAATACACTTTCCTTTTCATAATAAATAAACATATAAAGTTCTTGTTATTGGACTCTAGTAACTATTGATTTTTGAATTTATGTGTTACTTGTGATTTTGATGTTATCTTTATTTTTTATTAGTTTTTAAACGATCTATCCATTTTCTCTTGGTTGATTTACATTGTGTATTAACAGATTTTATTTGCTTCTTTAAGATCAACAAATTGATTTGATACATATTGTTGTTGTGGATATTCCATGCAAAAGCCCTGTACCTCCCACTAAGGTTTGAACTTATCTCCTCTCTTTGGAGTTATCATTCCAAGTTGTTATTGTTTTGCTTATTTAATTTGTTCTTTTTCATTTTTGTATTCTAAAATGAATTGTGGATATTTTTTAAAAATATATAATTTTGCAATGGTTCTTGCATGTTACAGGCCTCATACATGTGATTATGCTAGGGAAATTGGTCAAGTACCTAGTATGGACACCAAAACAGCACCAATCCGATTATGTGACAACAAGCGCTGATCGCATTGACACACACAGCCCCCAGGGCAGCCCACAAAGGTTAAACAGTGGTTCTAACCACTCACACAGCAGTTTTACAAGTCAAGGATCAATTTGGCATCTTTTAGACACTCAACTACTTATTCGTCCCACCCAGGGACGAGTGTGGATTTGTACTCATCCTACCTAGGGACGAGTGCGGATTGATACTCGTCTCACCCAAAGACGATTAGCAGCGCTCGCATTGGGGTGGGATGAACACCAGGTTTGACCGGAAAAAAGTCAGATCTCGACGCATGACAACTCAGAACTGCCACTTAGCTTTCCTTGCATGGCATGGGAGTGCGAGTGAGTTCTTTTGACAACTCATATCTGCCAATTAACTCTCCCTTCACTACATGGGAATGAGAGTGAGATTTTTAAGACAACTTAGATTTGCCACTTAGCTATCCCTTCATTGCAGGGGAGTGCAAGTGAGCTTTTCTAAAACATACAAAGACATGCACAGAGGCAGTTAAGAAGCCATTGATCAAGAATAAGTCTTCTCTTCACACAAAAAGCATTTATGCAAAGAAACACTTTTGCATGTTAATTCAAAGAGACCCCTTGGGTCTATAAAATGGTGAGTTTCCTCACCCAAAATATATACAGAGAAGGAGCATTTTGAGCAACGAAGTGCTGCTAATTCACTTACTTGCGATTTGTGTTTTCAACATCCATAATCTCTTAATCGAAAGAGAGGTTATTGGGTGACTTTTGAAGGCACGAATCAAGAATCGACACCAATTTATTTGACCACAATATCCTACCAATTTGCTGACAACACATCACATCAGGTTTCAGACCCATCCCAAGCGGATTGATGTCGAAGCAAAGTTTCACCCGCGGGTGGTTTGCCTTTGGGCACCTCCCGCTTTGTTGCTTTTGGTGACTATTTCTTTTGTAGTACTTAACTAGTTTCATGTTTATGCTTTTGTCAAGTTTTTAGTTTATTTAGACTCATTTTAACCATCATTAGATTTATCTTTTATTTTTCATACACAGGTGCTACTGATTCTTTGTTTGTTTCTTTGAACGCAGATTTGTAGCATTAGAGGAGCATCGAGGAATCTACCTTTACCAATGCAAGCGGCGGCAACGTTTTGGTTCGCCCATCTTACATGTGGGCATGCGAAAGAAGGAATTATGAAACAAGTTGTAAAAGACCAACATATAACCCTCCTATCCCTTAAAAAGGAAGGAGACACATTGTAACACAAATTTGAAAAGCATATCAATAAAAGGGCCGTATTTTATATTGCTTTGATATCTTGTGTTCATGTTCTTTCTTTTACGCATTTTTCAATAACATAGGGTTTAAGCATTATTTTAGTTTCGTTTACATTGCAATTTTAGTCTATCCTTTTTTTTTTGGAATCTCGTGCTTTCAATGGTGATCACGGTGGGACCTCTGTCCTCTATTTTTTTTAGGTTAGATTTCTGATCTGAAATTGCTTGTTTTTTACAGGTACCTATTTTTCAACATCAGACTGTTATTCGTTTCTGCAAGTGACGATTATAGAATTCGTATTCGTTTCACCCTGGGATGAATAAATTATTCGTCTCACCCTGGAATGATTACTATTATGATATTTGCCTCACCCAGACGAGTATAGTTCTGTGCATTTTTTAGAGAAAATCAGAAACATCCTATTGGGCAGAGAAGAGGTAGGGGTTTTAAAGATTTTGTCAAATTTTTGTTTTTCTATTTTCTGGTTTTCAATTTTGTATGGCTTAGGAAAAGATTTCTTTTTTGTTTGCCTATTTCATTTTTTGCATATTAAAATGAACCCCACACACCACGTGGTATTTTAAACACAAGGCATTGGTCGTAAAACCCCAACCCTTGAGCAAGACCAAAGGTGGATTCCATTATCACTTTGGCTTGAGATATTGCATCCATTACCTCAATCACAACTGTTGCTAGACGTAAATCTTGATGAAAGCTGACTGAGTGTAGCTAGGGTGATTCCTAGCGCATGAGGATAAGTCTTCTATGGTAGGTGTCATAAACAGAGCGATTCCCCTTTCGTATCGCCTATGTTCCACGTATCATCTGCTCTCACGTACCTATAGTCTCCCTCACATAAGGGTGGGTATATAGAGAGGTTGGTATATCGGTCCGACAATGGTATATTGAAGGGGCGACCATTTTGGGAGTCATAAGAGCCTTCATTTTGCATTTAAACGGTTTGCACAAAATTTTTCAAAAACAACACAAAATCATCAAAAACACACTAAAATCAGTCTAGGACACACCATTAATCTTTAAAAGAGATAATCACTATTTGTGTATGCATGTGTTCATTTCTGCTTAGTGTAACAAAAAGAAATAAAAAAAAATCATAAACAAAAGATAAAAATCTATGCATTTTGTCACTCGCTCCAAAAAGCTCCAAGGATTCCCGCAATTGTTTGGTCACTCCAAAATGCCCCAAAGGTGTCCATGAACCCTTTGGTCAACCCAAAAGCACCCCGAAGGTGCCCATAAGTGATGCAGGAGCATCCAAAAAAATATGGGAAATTTTATATTTTTCCCTAAATTTTAGTGCATCTTGTCGGGGCCAAACTTCTCAACCGTAGCTTCGATTGACGTGAAATTTTACAAGGAGTTAGTTGAGATAATTTTAAAAAAATATGACTCATTAGAGTCCTATTTTCCTAGAAAAGTCAGTTTTCGGGGCCAAATTCCATCATCTAGTGCCCCAAAATTAGGTTTTAAAATTCATAACCTAATTTTTTATGCTTTTTGAGTTGTTCGGAGGTCAATATATCCTAATGTATTTAGAGTTAGGACTTGAAACTCTATTTATGGCTTATATATGGTAAGAGGGATGTGCACCCCAATTTTGGGCCCCATATAACTCATTTCAATTTTTAGGGTTTTTAGAGAGACATCGTCATGGTGCTCACCCATAGTCAAGCCCACTCACGGGCAGACACTGTGGAGAATGTCCAAGGAGGCAAAAGTCACCTCCGTTACAGTCCTGATGATTTGGTCATACCACCTTGGCGACCTGGCACACAAGACAGTCCCCTTCACACCTTAACGAAAAGGGACTATAGGGGCACCTCTTCTAGGGGCACTCCTGTTCAGCATAGCACCCAGCACGCACCCTCCCATGAGGGGTACATCCGTAGGAGAGCTCCCTTAGATGCTCACTATGAGTGGTCACCACGCGATGAAGCGCTAGGTCAACATAGGGTTCAATGGGAGGAACCACATGATTACACTATCCCTCCTTCACCCCCTCTAGTTGTCAGGACTACAAGGACAAATCCAGAGCACAAGGCTCCTCAGGCGGGGCGAGCCAACTCTGCCCGTTCCTCTTTCACTTATGAAAGGGGGCACGAGGAAAATCCTTATCTTCCTCAAGAACAATATACATCGCGAGAGCAATATGCCTCCGTAACTGCTAGCTATCAAGATCACCTACTGAGGCCAAAGCCCCCAATAGAGGGAGGCGGCCTATCGAGATCTTGGATCACCATGACCAGGATGGATATCTAGGAGAGGCATCTAGGCCTTCTAGAAATGAGATGGTAGGACCAACTATCTTAGAATCTGCCAAGCATATTGTACATCGGATGCAACTCACGCTACTTGAGCTAGAACAACAACAGTTAGAGCAACAATATCTTTTCAATCAAGAGTGCATTCAGCACCAGGAGGATGAGTTGTTCCCATACACTATGCAGGCACGAACTCCAACCCCTCGCACACATAAGATAGAACATTATGAGAGAAACAACTGGGTGCGAGACAGGTATCCGTGACCTTATCAACTATTGCCTCCAATGCCTCCTAGACTTGAGTGAAAGGCCACTCCTCAAACCAATGATAGGCGCATTCTTTAGGCACCCACCCAGGTTCATAGGCCACCCTCAAAAATTCTTCAAGAAGCCTCTGAGGAACCTAAGCAAGAAGAAGAGCGGGATGAAATGCCCTACCAAGGCAGGGGGGGGTGCTATTCGGTCATCCCTACCAAGGCATCAAGTTTCCCAAAACCTACAGTGGGAACAAATTAAATAGGAGGAGCTCAAATCCCTTGATACAAGCAATGCGCTGCTAGAGCACTTAGAGTCAATAGAGACCAAGATTTTGGGGCCCTAAAAGCCCAACTTACGCGAAACTCCTCTCAAAGAGGATCAACCCCTAGTTGTAGATCTACCTGATGAGGAGGTCTTCCATATCTCAGAATCACCAGATTCTGATGAGCCTGATTCTCTCGCCAAAGATGAGTCAGCATATGCAATAGCGCCATGGGACCCATTCGAGTCCGACAACACTAATTTACAAGTGGTCCCCATGGATGATCATCACCAAAGTCTCTTAACATTATTCCCTTTGGAGGCTCCCATCGAGCCCGTGCCATTACAAGAAAATCAGGTCCCCCCACAAAGCACGGAACAACCCCGTCGAGACCATGTCAATCTGCTCGAGCAGGACGAGCCTAGAATGTCACAGATAGCTGTCGGGGCCAATGAGGGCCTTTGGATCACCGATAATGATTACAAATATGAAACTAAGATGGCATATCTCAATCATGCACGATGGCACAATCACCCTGTAACCCATGATGAACTAATGGCCCAACTAGGCATAAGACTAGGGCATGAGTGGTGCATAGACTCGGCCCACTGGCATCACATGTTGATTCTACTCCTTTGGGAAGATCGCAAGCCACTTCCACCCAGAGATATCATAGCACCATTAGTGCCGAAGGTAGACCCTATCCTCCTATCCGTGCATAAGGCTGATCCATTTGTGCCAATCCCTACAAAGCCAAATTTGGTGCACACAGATCATCAAACTGGGGGTACCTCTATTCCCTGAAGAGCCAGTGGGTTACACCAAATGCTCCAAAGGTGTCCATAAACCCTTTGGTCAAACCAAAATCTCTAAGGATTATCGTAATCGCTTGCTCATCCCAAAAGCTCCAAGGATTATCGCAATCGCTTGGTCATCCCAAAAATCTCCAAGGATTATCGCAATCGCTTGGTCATCCCAAAAAGCTCCAAGGATTATCACAATCACTTGGTCATCCCAAAAAGCTCCAAGGATTATCGTAATCGCTTGGTCATCCCAAAAAGCTCCAAGGATTATTGTAATCACTTGGTCATCCCAAAAGGCTCCAAGGATTATTGCAATCTCTTGGTCAACCCCAAAAGCTCCAAGGATTATCACAATCACTTGGTCATCCCAAAAAGCTCCAAGGATTATCGCAATATCTTGGTCAACCCCAAAAGCTCCAAGGATTATCACAATCGCTTGGTCATCCCAAAAACTCCAAGGATTATCGCAATCTCTTGGTCAACCCCAATAGCTCCAAGGATTCTCATAATCGCTTGGTCAGCCCTAAATGACCCAAAGGTATTTATAAACCCTTTGGTCAACACCAAACACTCCAAGCATTACCATAACTGCTTGGTCAAAATACATATTCAAAAATCAACAAAAACAACACAAAAATCAAAATCACCAAAACATTTGCATTTCCATTCCATGCATACTCATAAAAAAATCAAAATCACAACAACATTTGCATTTCCATTCCATGCATTCTCATAAAAATCAAAATACAAAAATATAGGTTGCATTAGGCATCGCATCCATACATTATACATTTGCTAGGTCATACAAGTCAAAAGCACCACAAATAGTCATTATTTGGAAATTCCATCCTTTTCCACCTCAGATCCATTTTCATAAATGCCTACATCTAGAATAGCACCATAGCCATTTTTCGCATCGTCATTTGTCTCCTAATGTATATAGGGTTTTCGTCATTCAGCTGTCTTTAAATTTCTAGCCAAAACTGTACACAATTAAGCAGATTTTACATAAAAAAGTTTTACTTGGATCACGCCTTGTTACGTAACATCCCAACACCAATTAACACACATATAATAATTCCTAAGTTGTGTGAACGAAAGATGAAACCTACAAAGTAATCCAGGTCACCATAAGTGAAACGACTATCTTGCTCATCCCCTTGTGCGAATGACCCTAGGAATGCTGAGAGTTGGAAAAAGGACAAGCATCCTCCCTATCCAATTCCCCACGAATCCCAAGTTCTCAAAAGTTGCAAAACATCAAAAATTTGCAAAACGTCAAAACACTAAAATTTGACATCCTACAGTGCACACATCAAAAGGCACAAACAATAGTGATTCTCGTCACTCCATATCCAAATCCCTTGCTAAAAAAAAAAAAAAAAAAAACATATAATATCACAAAAATAAACAGTGATTTTATCACTACAAAGGAGCAAGTATCCCAATACAATTGAAGAAAATAAGGGAGTCGAACTTGAATCCCTGGAACTCTTAGCATTTCGACAGGTCATGAGGCAAGCTTCAGTACCGGTTTGGTTGATAGCCTATCGGTCACTGGCGGTAAACCTCCCGCATGACGATATATCTATCACATTAACTTGTGTACAGATCAATGTTTGCATGTGGATGAGCTAGCTTATGGTATCCTAGATAGCATCGTAGACAAATCTGACTAAATACAATAAAGGAGCTAGTGGAGCTAATTAGGTGATCCTCAGTACAGGTTCAGTTGAAAGCCCATCTGGCACTGGCGGTACGTTTTGGTTTTCATTTTTGTATTCTAAAATGAATTATGGATATTTTTTAAAAATATATAATTTTGCAATGGTTCTTGCATGTTACAGGCCTCATACATGTGATTATGCTAGGGAAATTGGTCAAGTACCTAGACATCCATGATTTCTAACCAGTCAATCATATTCAATAGTGGGGTTCGTCCATCTCATTCACTTTGATTTTCTATTCAAAATCAATAGGTATATTTTCATCCATTTTAGTTGATTGGCTAAAGATTTTATATTCAACTCTTGTTATTTAGTGTTGTCTATAATATGGTACAATCTCTAAATCTCTTCTACCAACATACCCACCATGTTTGTTAGGATCTCATCCTAACCCTTAATGTAATAACTTACTTGATGTAATAATTCCTAGTGAACGTGGGTAGTACCCATGATTAATATTTTGTAATGTTCTAAGTTTTAGCTTAGGTAGTGCCTATGACAAATGGCACCCTTTTTATGTAACACATGGTAGATAGGTGGCATTGTGCATGTAATTCGTGTGGCATTATGCATGTAATTCGAGTGGCATTGTGCATGTAATTCAAAGTGGCACTATGCATGTAATTCGGGTGGCATTATGCATGTAATCCAGGTGGCATTTTGCATGTAAGCCAACCTTGGAAGGAAACTCCTTAAATACCCGAAAAGGCACCAATGTAACCATCTTTTGCAAAATTAATGAAGTATTGAAGGAGGTTGCCCCCTCGAAGAGGCCTCGCGATTCTCGTCTTATTGTGAGATTGTTCTTTATGCAAATTTCTGTTATATTAATGTGATGTTTATGTGAGTTTATTTCCAAGCAATTGTGTGAGAGTGTGTTATTTGAGTTTATTTTATAGCAGGATCTTAACAAGTGGTATCAGAGCGCTTTCCAGGGCCAAGTTCTCGCCGCAACCGCAACGATTCTTGCCATCCAATCCGCCCGTTAGGTATAAATTCCGTGTGTTTTTTCCATTCTGTTTTTCCTTATTAAAAAAAATCCAAAAAAATACAGTGTTTTTTTTTCCGCACCAAAAACAAAAAAATATATTGTTAGTTGAGTAGGTAGAAACCCCGTACCGGGGGTTTTAAAATATCGCGAAGGATCCGTCGTTATTGGCTAAGCTAGATAGCCCATAAAGCGTCTAGTGAAGTGAGGGGCGATCGTGCTCCAATACCCGTGCCTCGTACGTAACTCGCGCACGGACTTGAGCTCCCACGTATCTTCGGGTATATCGGGAGACCATCTAGGATTAAACAAACTTTTAGCCATTAGGAAGCTCTTCGGCCTTGTATTACTCATAGTCTACGGGACACAACATCCTGGACGATTACCCTCCCGTATTGTCAGAGAGGCAGGTAGTGTGCTCAAGGGTATGTGTGGAATCCTCCTTGAGTAGTGGCCTCGAAATATTGGTCCGAGCACTATTGTTCGTCACTGTCGGTATATTAGAGGGCCTATGGGTGGTACATACTCCTATACTTAGCATTCCCTGGTTCTGTTAAAACTTCAACCTGTAAAAAACGCCAAAAAAAAAAAAAAAAAATAAAAATAAAAATCCAAACCTCCCTGTTCGTAAACCTGCATTTCAAAAGTGAGCATATGAGAAAGGAGTCCTCTACTAAAAAAATAATAGAAGGGACATGCATTCGGGATAAGCCATGAGGGTGACACTTAAGCTGACAGTCTGGAGAATAACAGTAAAATTTACAGTGGCAGTCACAGTCAGGTCGACCAAGTCGAGAGGTCAGCACAGTCAGGGCAGAATTCACAGTCTTCAGGGTCAGAACAGAATCGTCATATCAGTCACCTGCAAAATACAGAGAATCTTGAGTGTGAAACACGGCCAGTTATAGATAGTGCTCCAAGTACCCAACTTTTGCTCAGTAGCTCGTAATTAAAAACTCAGTAAACACCGTTAGACTCAAAGAAACAGAGATAAAAAAAAAAGTCCGAGGTGCCAAAAAGTAGTGTTGAGAGATATAGCTCATTGTGACCACCTTTTCTTGCTGATCATTTTGATATATAGCACCCAAGCACTTTTTTGGGCACTTACTAAAAATAGTAAGTCCAAAAAAATCAATTCTATTTTTAGTAACTGGTTACAAAAGGTCTAAAAAATGGCCCAGGGTACCCGTGGACACCATAAAGAACTAGAACACTTGGAATCCCTAACAAAAGCCATTGAGAACTTGAACTCGGCTTTTCACTCCATAAGGGAAGAAGTCCAAGGTCTTCGCCTAGAGCATGAGGCCACTAGCAATCGCCTAGAAGAAGCATTGACAGTAAGTAGACAAGAACCGAGAAGAGAACCACCCAAATCAGAATACCAAGCCGAGAGTTCTACAAGGAATCGTGACCATGATCCACCCTTTAGAATGCCCAAATTGGACTTTCCCAAATTCAAGTGGGAAGGATGTTGATGGGTGGCTATGTCGGGTTGACCAATTCTTTCGACTTCATAATGTACCCATATTTCATCGAGTCCAGATGGCTTCCTTTAACTTGGAATCTGAGGCTCTACACAGGTTCCAATGGTTGCGTCTTGCCTACCCAAATCTCTCTTGGGAGGATTTTGAATCCCAACTACTCACTCGATTTGGTCCTAGTGAGTTTGAGGACTTTACAGGAGCCTTGACCAAACTACAACAAATGGTGTTCGTCCTAGAGTACCAAGCTCAATTTGAGAAATTGGCCAATAGGACAAGAGGATTGAGTGAAGGGTTCTTCCAAAGTTGTTATATCAGTGGGTTGAAGGTGGAACTCCAAGCAGAAGTAAAAATGTTGAAACCACGAACTATGATGGAAGCTATCAGTTTGGCCCGTTTGGCCGAATCTAAACTCTCTGCCCAAAGACACCCATCAAAGTTTCCTCAAAATAGACCTTCATTTCCTCCTAGAGCCCAACACCTAGATGATAATAAACCTGCTGCACCCAAGCGCCTCACCACCGAAGAGATGGATGCACGTCGTGCCCAAGGATTATGCTACAATTGTGATGAAAAGTTTTTCAAAGGGCATAAGTGTGCACACAAAAAATTGTTCTTGATAGATGTTGAAGAACCTGATACCGCTGACGAGAGTGATGAGGATGAGGACCCTCCAAAAATGAAACAGGAACCTGAGACAACAATTACAATCCATGCCCTTGCAGACATTACTACTCCTCAAACCATGAAGGTTACAAGATTTTTCAAGGGCCAACGTCTTTCCATCCTTCTGGATTCAGGAAGCACGCACAACTTCATTGACCCTAGAGTTGCTCAACGGGAAAATTGCTATATCCACACTTGTAATTCCTTTGAGGTCATGGTAGCCAATGGGGGAACCTTACCTTGTAAAGGAAAGTGTCGCAATGTTAAAATCAAGATAGGGGACTATGAACTCAAGCAGGACATGTTTGCCCTCCAGCTGGGTGGATGTGATATTGTTTTGGGATCCCAATGGTTGAGTACGTTGGGCACTATCGGTTGGAACTTTGCTGAACTCTGGATGCAGTTCTCCCATAACGGACAAACACACATCATCAAGGGCTCCCCCGACAAGAACACCTCAAATTATCAGTTCAAACGGCATGGAGAAATTGCTAAAAAAATCATCACGTGGGGTCATTGCACAACTATTCTCCATCCAACCATCCACATCTCCAATGGGTGAAATCCCACAAGACATGCAACAGATTCTCCCCAAACAAGAGGCCATCTTTTCAGAACCAACCACACTACCACCGCATCGCTCTCACGACCATGCCATTCCATTATTGCCGGATAGTACACCTCCCAATATCATACCACCTTATGAGCGACTCAAGCGCACCTTATTTTGGAAAGGTAGGAAACAGGACATTCGCTCTTTGGTGGCAGACTGCGACATAGGTCAAAGGATGAAAGGAGAAACAGTGCGCTCTTTGGGCACTCTTCCACCATTGCCGATACCGGATCAGGTGTGGACTGACATCTCTAGGGACTTCATAGAAGGGCTACCTAAATCTGGAGGCAAGTCTGTTATTTTCGTGGTAGTGGACCGCCTTTCAAAGTATGCTCACTTTTGTGCCCTAACCCATCCTTACACAACATTCACTATTGCCCAAATTTTTCTTGACTCCATATTTCGCCTTCATGGCATGCCAACCTCCATTGTATCTGATCGTGATCCCACCTTTACTAGCAATTTGTGGCAAGAGTTGTTTAAGTTGCAGGGGACTCAGCTCAAAATGAGTTCAGCCTACCATCCGCAAACGGATGGTCAAACAGAGGTTGTTAATAAATGCTTGGAAACTTACCCTTGCTGCCTTGCCTCCGATCATCCTACTCATTGGGCAAAATGGCTTTCTTTGGCCGAATGGTGGTACAACACTTCCTATCATACCGCCACCAAACTCACACCGTTTGAGGCAGTTTACGGGCGCCCTCCACTCACGCATTCCTCCTACATTTCGGGCAGCTCCAAGGTACAGGTTCCATCAACACTCCCCGAATTGGATGAAGAAGGCTCCATCTTACTTGCACCAAAGCAGCTGCTGGATCGTCGAACTCGCACTCTGCGCAACCGTACCATTACAGAGGTCCTGGTTCAGTGGCGTGGACTTCAACCTGAGGATGCTACATGGGAGTCTCTCCATCAACTCCAACGAATAGTTTCTCATTTTCAGCTTTGAGGACAAAGCTTCTTCAAGGAGAAGGGCATGTTAGGATCTCATCCTAACCCTTAATGTAATAACTTCCTTGATGTAATAATTCCTAGTGAACGTGGGTAGTACCCATGATTAATATTTTGTAATGTTCTAAGTTTTAGCTTAGGTAGTGCCTATGACAAATGGCACCCTTTTTATGTAACACATGGTAGATAGGTGGCATTGTGCATGTAATTCGTGTGGCATTATGCATGTAATTCGAGTGGCATTGTGCATGTAATTCAAAGTGGCACTATGCATGTAATTCGGGTGGCATTATGCATGTAATCCAGGTGGCATTTTGCATGTAAGCCAACCTTGGAAGGAAACTCCTTAAATACCCGAAAAGGCACCAATGTAACCATCTTTTGCAAAATTAATGAAGTATTGAAGGAGGTTGCCCCCTCGAAGAGGCCCGCGATTCTGTCTTATTGTGAGATTGTTCTTTATGCAAATTTCTGTTATATTAATGTGATGTTTATGTGAGTTTATTTCCAAGCAATTGTGTGAGAGTGTGTTATTTGAGTTTATTTTATAGCAGGATCTTAACAATGTTTCCCTATAAATAAAATAACTACTTCCCATTGCATAGAGCCCTTAGAGGGAAGGATAGAGCAAAGAATATTTTGGTCATATTGAAAAAGGAGAAACAAATATGCATCTCTTTTGGTAATAGAAAAACATACAAAATTCTTTTTATTGGACTCCAATAACTGTTGATTTTTTATTTATGCTTTACTTGTGATTTTGATGTTTATATATTTGTTTTTTTTAAATGATTTGTTTTATATCCATTTTTCTCACTTGATTTATATTGTGTATTACCAAATTTTATTTGCTTCTTTAAGATAAAAAAATCTATTTGGTACACATTATTGTAGGTATTTCATACAAAAGCCTTGTACCTCCCACTAAGGTTTGAATTTCCTCACTCTCTTTGGATTTATCATTCCAAGTTGTTGTTGTTTTGCTTATGTATTTTGTTCTTTTTTATTTTTGTATTCTAAAAGGAATTATGGATATTTTTGAGAATATCTAAATTTGCAATGGTTCCTGCATGTTACAGGCCTCATACATGTGATTATGCAAGGGAAACTGGTCAAGTACCTTTACATCCATGATGCCTAACATGTCTGTCATTCATCTTCAATAGTGAGGATCAACCATTTCCTTCACTTTGATTTTCTTTAAAATCATTAGGTATATTTCCATCATTTTAGTTGATTGGCTAAATATTTTCTATTCAAATATTATTATTTAATGTTGTCTACAATATGGTATAGTCTCTAAATATTTTCTACCAACATACCCACCCTGTTTCTCCATAAATAGAACAACTGCTTCCCACCGCATAAAGCCCTTAGAAGGAAGGATGGAGCAAACATGGTTTTGGTCATATTGAAAAAAAGGAGAATTGAATACACATCCATTTTGGTAATCGAGAAACATACAAAGTTTTGTTATTGGACTTTAATAATTGTTGATTTCTGAATTTATGGTTTGCTCGTGATTTTGATGTTTATATCTTGTGTTTTTTTTTTCTTGAACAATGTGTTTTTATATCCATTTTCCCTTGGTAGATTTACATTGTGTATTAACATATTTTATTTTCTTCTTTCAGATCAACAAATTGATTTGGTACACATTGTTGTTGTTTATATTATAGACAAAAGCCTTGTACCTTCGATTAAGGTTTTAATTTCTCTATTCTCTTTGGAGTTATCATTCCAAGTTATTATTTTGCTTATGTAGTTTGTTCTTTTCTATATTTGTATTCTAAAATGAATTGTGGATATTTTTTGAGAATATCTATATTTGTAATGGTTCCTACATGTTATAAGCCTCATAAATGTGATTATGCTAGGGAAACTAGTCAAGTATCTTGACATCTATTATGCCTAACCAATTAATCATGTTCAACAGTGAGGGTTAGCCATCTCCTTTCCTTTGATTTTCCATTCAAAATCACTAAGTATATTTTCATTCATTTTTGGCTAAATATTTTCTATTCAATTGTTGTTATTTAGTATTGCCTACAATAAAATACTATCTCTAAATATTTTCTACCAACATACCCACCATGTTTTCTCATAAATAGAATAATTGCTTCCCACTTCCAAATGATATTTGTATTAGACCAAATCATTGTTCTGATTTTTCTATTGCTTGAATCTAGAAACTAAAGCACTCTCACAATCCCTTTGATATTATCACCTTTGTAGTAAAAGAGGATTGCATCATAGGCCCAAACTATAACTTAATATTTAGTGCATCATGCTTTTGGGATTAGCAATGAAGAAAATATCTGATACAACATATGACATAACTATTATTGGATGTACATGCATCAAACAAAGTTGTCTTAGCTGCACAAACTCATGCATCGCTTGTGCAATTGGCTGAAGAAATAATTTATTCAAAATTAGTTGGATCATGAAACCTTTTTTGAACTCCTTGTTGATGGGTGTAGATGTAAGTAATAATTCTTCTTTTGACTTAAATGGACATCACACTTACAAGGCTTCTCATCCTTATTGTCAGTTTTAGATTCTATTGTTGTTCTCTCATATTCTTATTTTTTTTCATCATCTAATATTTATTTTCTTTTTCCTCTTACTCAGCCATGTAATAACATCCTCTTACAAAGCATTTGTACATGTTGGATGTATACTAGGATATATGGTACATGTTTATTTGATTGTTTTATTTCTTCCTATTTTAGTGTATCCTGATATTTTGCTTAAAACTTTTATAAGCTTATAATATTATTGCTCAAATATATTTTCAGCTTCACTCTAAACTTAAACCTATAAATTCACTTTTTTTTCTATTTATATTTCTTAGATTGTTCTCAAAATACTTGTGGTGGACGAGAGATCTTCCCCATCTACACCAAACATCCAAAATGTACCATTATGCAATGGGTACATTGTCGAATTGATAAGCAACTTCATAGTATCAATATCCTAAATTTCATATAGGTTCTTGGAGGTAACTTGTTATTTTATTTTTATTTTTTAGGAGTTATATATTTTATCTTTTGAGTGTTTTGTTTTTTATTGTTGAATGACATGCTTTACTCTTTGGTTGCAGCTGATTGAGCACACAGAGTAACACCACTCATTCAAAATTGGAGAATGTGTACTGGTTATTATACATAGGATACAATCCCAATGTCATACAAAATTTGGTTGCAAAGGAGGATATGTGTTAGATGCACAAAGTAAAGCTAACCAACTTTGTAGGTTTTGGTATGAGGAACATAGATTTATACAATTTATTGATTAGGTTGTAAAGTTCACATGAAATTGTAGCTATGGTGCATCATTTAGAAATGTTGCTACTTTTATTGAGAGAGAAATTTGGTTTACCTCTCTTGATAAGATGGTCATACTTTTGAAAAGTCATTTATAAAATTTAGAAAACCTTAAAGCTGCAATAAGGTCACATGTAAAAAAGTTAAAAAAAAAAGGAATTTGGATCAAGAAATGTTTGAAAAAAATGTTAATTTATTTTTTAATACTTCTTGTCTAATTAATTTTGGACCACTATAGTAAAGTTATGCTCTACCTTAAATAGAAGGAGAATTATATATTCTCATATTTTAGAAAACAACAATAAACTTACAAACAACTATACCACTAGGAAGTTCTATGCCAAACATTTTAGTGCATAAAAATTTCTTGAATTGTTAGTTTTGAAAATGGCCCTTCAATTGTAAGTGGTAAGTGGGGTCCACATTACATTATGACCATGTTACCATGGTGATCTAAGAAAAATAGGAGTTTGATGTAGTATAAGGGAGGGGATCTAATAAAAAACTACCTCTTCTAGCAACTAAATATTTCATTGCAACTCACAAACTAGAAAACTCAAAAAAAAATATTATTAAATTAATTCTTGTTAATTTTTGAAAAATGTGCTATACATCCTATTTATGCTTTTCCATCAATGTAAAAGAAGGCTAAAAATCAAGCCTCTTTGTCTTTAAATCCTTCACCAATTTTTTTCTCTTACGATTTCCAACAATAACACTTGTATGATAGCAACAAGGTAACACTTATACGACAATAACGCTTGTATAATAACAACACTTGTATGACAACAACACTTGTATGGCAACAACAACACTTGTATGGTAGCAATAACACTTGCACAACAACAATATTTTCAAAGTAGAAACACTTCTACGATAATAATCATTTGTATGGCAACAATTATTTGCACAACATACACTTGGATGAGAACAATCATTTGTATGACAATAACTATTATTATTACTACTATTTATATTTTTTATTACTTTTTTTAGTTGGTTGATGCGGGATTGCTTGTAATCTTGAATACTTTTGCATCATATATTTCAAATAAGAGAAAATAGTTCATGAGATTTCACTCATGAACATTTTATGAAATCCTCAACCAAGATTTCCTACTTAATAATCTTAGAATCATAGATCCACGTTGCTTATTCAATTTCACCTTGATAGAGATCCTTGACACCTCTTCCTTATAGAAAAAAATCTATCTTACCATTTTCACATGATTCTTCTCTTTCTTGATCATTTTTTGAAAAGAATTTGCATTTTCATACATTTTTTCTCCTCTTGATGTAGCATAATTACCATAAGGTTACTTCATATTGTTTGACTCTACAAAACTCCTCATGGAACGTGTTCTTTTGAAAATTCCCAATCTACTTTTATCATTAAGAGGATCTCTTAATAGCAAAAGAAGATGGCTGAAAATTAGTGACATTTGCAAGAGGTATGGAGTACAAGGTACCACCCCTTATCTCACCATTACTATTTAAGTTTTCATCTACATAATCAATCTTCTTTGAACCAAAATATATAGGTCCAACCCTCCTCCAAGTACTCTTTCAAAAATTTAATTTGCTTGTATTTTAGTTTCTTGTCTTTGAGTATTAGATTCAACTTTGTTTCTAGGGGAAAATTTAAAATTCCATAAAGCACATTTGTGCAACCATGCAAATGGGTTAGGACTATCTAGAACACTTCTAGGTGACTCCCTAATATATGTTTCAAAATGAAAAATACTCTTCAGTTTTTCCTAGGAAATACCATACCTATCAAAATGCTTAGGAGAAATACATTCACAGTCATTCACATTAGCTTGTAATATTTGATGCTCAAAAAGCTTTAGGTTATCTTTTATCATTTTTAGTTCATCTTTCAATTTATTTAACTAATCAAGTTATCCCTCTAATTATTTTCTCTCATTCTGTAGTGATTCTCATTATTCCTTTAACTTCTCTTTTTGGCTTTGAAGTTCTTCAATATCCTTTTTCATCTCAAAATACTCTCCTCTATATTTTCCCTAGTTGTAATAATTTCTTGCTTTTCTCTATCAAGCCTCTATGTTTCCAACTTTATTTATTCTAATTCTTTATCTAATGATTCCTTTTGTGCATTGATGTATTGCATTTTTTTTGCTTCTCTTTCTAGAATGTTCTCTCTTTCTTCATAATTCCTTTATAACTTCTTTCATCTCGACTCAATACTATTTTCTATTTCACTTATTTACAACTCAATATCTTGATAAAGATTTACACTTTCCCTCTAAAATTTGGTAAGCAATTATGCTTCTTCATACTTATACGAAGGTTTTATTCTTCACTCTTAATTTATTTCCTTAGCATTCTCCTCTCTTCTTTGAATATTTTTTCTTCATATTTTATCCATTTTGATACTCATTTTTTCTCTATATTATCCATAGGTGCCATCCTATAAGTTGACTTATTAGGTAAAATTAATCCAAAAATAAATTCTATACAATGGCTAATGCTCCTCATAGGTGTAAACCCATCCAACAATTCTTTTAAAATAATCTATACATATTCCTCAACAAATCCTTTACTTCATGTGGAACTTTAGCCATCTTGTCCTCTATCCCATCTTCTGTGGGTTTAACAATGAAAGAAAAACATACTTCCTTCTTCATCCCCTTCAAGAATTGTTTTTCCAAGATCAAGTACACTTTAGAAATATTATCCACATCTTCTCCTTTGTCCTTCAATGGACTTAATGTGTATCTATTGCCATCATTCACAATGGCATATGTGTTCACCCTACCAAGCTACCTTTCTATCAAACTGCCAAGGCCTTCCCAACAAAACATGGCAAGCATCCATATGCATAATATCATATAATATCTCATCTTTGTAAGAATTAATTTGAATGTTTACCATACATTATTTACTTATCAAAACTTTATTACCCTTTTGTAACCATGAGACCTTATATGGATTAGGATGTTCGATCCTCTTCAACCCAAGATTTTCTACCATCTCTTTAGACACTAAATTATCCATACACCCACTAACCATAATGACTTTGCAACACTTGCCTACCAATTTACATATGTTCTAAAAATACTTCTTTACGTTGGTCCATGCTTCTCTTTGGTTGGTTTCAACAACACTTCATCATGAGAGATTCTCCTTGTTTTGGTTCCTTCATGCTTTTTGGTGAGACAACACTTTCTTCATCCACTTGTGCAATATGATTCCTAACTTCCTTTCCTTTATTGCTACCTTGTTATACTATTGGACATTCAAATGTTTGATTATGAGCTTCTCCACATCTAAAACAATTTCTTAGGAATACTCTAACCCTTCCTCTTCCATAACCAACTCTCCCTCTTGAGAAATCTCTATTTTATCTAGTATTCTGGATGAAATTACTTTGAGAAGTACTAGCTTCTCGCTCTTTCTTTTGTTGTTCTCTTCCACTATCAGTTTGTCCAATTCCTCTAGAATTATTTTTTTACCTTTGAGATAAATTCTCCTATGCTTTCAAAGCGCATGGATTTTTCCATAGACCTCAATCTAATCATACTAAATTAATCTTGAATCAATATGCAAAGTCTATTGATGTACCTCAAAATCATTTATTCATTATCTTCTATATGACTAGTCTAAATGGTAAGCTTGTAAAACTATTATATGCAATCCTTCACATTCATATCCTTTTACTTTAGATTTTACAACTTGAAAAGACCCAATTGATATTCTAATGGAAGGAACTTGACCTTTAGTTTGGTAATCATTCTATCCTAAGGCTTGATTATTTTTTGTCTTTGCCTCTTTTTTTGGACATGATCCCACACAAAGATATATGCCCTTTCAGCCTAGTAAGGTAAACTTCACCTTCTTAGGGTCTTCTATTGATTTAAATTCAAAGTACTTATCAATGTTTGAAATCTAGTCTATGAGCTCCTCTAGATTCAGACTTCAATTATAGCATGAGATCTCCTAATTTGGTTTACTTCCCATACTAGAGATTACCTGAGTTAATTGTTACTCTTATTCTTCTTCTTGTTCTTTAACTGGATGACCAGTCTTCTCTTCACTATCACTAACATTTTCAATACAAACACCTATCCTTTGGGTAGTCTCAATTGCATCTAATCCAACTATAATTCCCCTGAATATCTCAACTATGTTTGCTTTCTTGGGTATAATATCATGTGATCTTTCTCTTCCTCGATGTGTCATCTCTCCTCTAACACATATTAAAAACCTTTGAAAACCTCCTTTGATACTAAATTATGTAGTCTAAGGGAGGGGGTCTAATGAAAAACTACCTTTTCTAGCAGCTAAATATTTCAAAGCAAACTCAAAAACCATAAAATTGGCAAGAAGTAATTTAATAATATATTATTTTTGCTTAGTTTTATGGTTTATATTTTTGCTATGAAATATTTAATTACAAGAACAGGTAGTCTTTCATTAGATCCTCTCTCCTAGACTACATTAGAGTTTCTTAAGTTCTCAAAAAATATGGTTAAGTCTTCAAGAATTATGACACCATAATAATATAATCTTACAAACCTTGGTGCCCATATGGACTCCTAACTAAACTAGCTAATGCCATAATGTCTTTTGATGTTAGACTTGTTCATGGTGTCAACATAGCCTTCAATATCATGGTTATCTTTATCTTGGAACCCATGCACTCAAATAGGAATACTTATGATATTAATATTATATCACAACCAGATGCTAGAGTCTATATGAAGAATATTCCTAGTGTTAGGTATTAAAGACAAGGTTGTAATTGCCTAGTCTATCCACTTGGCATATTTCTAACATATGCCATATCCAAAAGAGATATACAAACAATTCTATCACTATCTTTCAAATTTTTAAGTGATTAGTTGGAAGTTGATTCATTTCTCCTTCCAAGTATTTTGTAATTGTTATATATATATATATAGATTAGGAATATAGTAGATCACTTATTCATCCATGACTTCTATTTTTACATATATTTTTAAATTTTGATAGGGTGCTATATTTATTTATGGTTGTTGAGGATCTGTTGTGTAATTGATTTGTTTACTCAATGTTTTGAGACAACATACATATCTTGTCATTAGGAGTAAGAAATTCTTGTAATCTTGCATTTGACTAAGGTTATTTTGATCTTCTATTTTTGTCCTACTCTCCTACGTTTCTATAGATTGTGTTATCCTTTGAGTCCTTAAGTTTTTGTTCTACCAATTCTTTCATTGTACAAAAATAGATTGTACATGTGCCTTGTTCACAATATAGCTAATGCAACTAAGTATCTACATATTGTTGCCAATACTACTATTTGAGCCTTTTATTTTGTAGTATATTTACATTTGTATTATTTTTAAATAAAGTCATTATTATTTTGGAGATATTTTATTGTGCCCTATTTGATGGATAACTCTAAAGCATAACTCTCTTGATGTTATAAGTTGGTTTTGTAGAGTTATCCTTTGTGCTACCACATCAAACTCTCATATATAGATAAACTCATACCATAGCTTATTTATAATTTATCTTACAACTTTTTTATCTTTCTTATATTTTTTACAATGGTTTTATGTCCTCCTATCCAAAAGAACTCCATGTTCATTGATAAATATTCAAAATGAATATGTCATTATCGACAAGGATGGAACTTTTGGACATCAAAAAAATCATTTGAGATGCCCTAGAGGAATAAATAAAATTTGTCTTGGGTAGTTCTAGGATCTAATGATCAACATGTGACTATCATCTAATAGGGCCAACTATACATACTTACAAAGCCATAACTCACTAATCAAAATTGATATTATTGTCTTCTCAAGCCATATTAATGTTGAAGGGTTGGATACCTAGCTTAGAAGCATATGCTTATATGACCCATTTATCCAACATTAAGAGGATTGCTTTCAAGCCTTTAAAATTATTAGGATAGGTTACTTCTTATCAAAATGACTAGGTTCAAATGAGAACCCTTGTGGAACGAGGATTGATTAGACATTTTTCGTAGGACTGCCCAAACTTCCGAACTCGTTTTGGCCATATCTCACTCATCTGGACTCGGATTGAGCTAAAATTTTGAGGGTAGATGCCTAAAAACCCTAGAACGTCTCCACCAATTTTCATATCATTTGGAGCAACACAGATCCTAGCGCATCCCTATGTGTGAACGAGATATTTGGCAAGTGGCTATGCGAGGGTTTCATCTGGGTTGAGTGCAAGCAGCTCCAGAGGTTGGTTTTTAGGGCCTTCGGGCCCTAGCGACAAATATTTTTGTGGTTTATGCTCAATATTTTAGCAGGAAATATTGTAGGGGATACAAGATGGGTTAGAAATTTGTCTTTCAATAGATCATACTATGAACTTGAGTGACAACGACTTCCAATTTTCTGCACAAAAGAAAAGTGAAAACCATACCTTTCCACGACGTCTAGGGCAAGGATTAAAGAGATCACGAAACAAGTTTCAAGTAGTTGATCAAAAAATGGCTCATATCTCAAGTGAATCTGGTGCTAAGGTGCACCCACAAAATAATTCTACTATGAAAACCCCTATCAAGGGTAAGAATTTTGAAGGCTCACTCCCAAAAATGAATTTTAGGGATGCCCTTCATGGTGGACAGCCTCAGCCCAATGCTAATATCAATATTAGGGCTTCCCATAAACCTCTAAGAATGCCTAAGATTGATCCCAGGAAAATGGAGTTAGGATGTCTTAAAGCACCTGATGGAACTCCTATTGTTAAGCTTGATATGGGTAACATTCAGACTGGCATTGAAGATTTGGAAAAAAGAGGACTAATTTGTCGATTCGTGGGTTTTCATCCGAGTCTATCTGCTTTCAAAGTCTGGGCAGAAAAAAGCTGGAAAACTAAAGGTGAGTTACAAATCTCTATTTATCCAAATGGTTATTTTCTTGTTTTATTTGCTAATAATGAAGATAGAGAGAAAACTTTTCAAGGGGGTCCTTGGTTTTTTGGAAGGGCAGGGCTTTTCATGAAGCCCTAGCATACTAAATTTAAATCCGAAGAAGAGATGCCTTCTATAGCTCCCGTGTGGGTTAGACTCTTTGGCCTCCCTATTGAATTTTGGAATCCTACTATTTTTTCTTCAATTGGAAACTCTTTAGGAACTTTTATGATGACTGCTGATTGTACTCAAAATTTTGAACATATTATTTATGCTCGGATTTGTGTTTTAATGGATTTTGACAAACCCCTACCTAAAAAGATCACATTACAATTTGGGGAAGACACTTGGGAGCAAGTAGTGGACTATGAGAACATTCCTTTTCGTTGTAGAATTTGCCATGAATATGGTCATTTGGCCAGTGCTTGCCCAAATAAAATTCCCGATCAAAAGAAAGAAGATATAAACTCAATAGGTTTCCAAATACCTAAGAAGAAGAACACTCGAAAAAACCAGTTATGAAGGATCAATCAAAGTCATCTGCTAATATGTTTGAAATCCTTTCCACAAATGATGTCCCAAGTGAGGAAGAGGAAATAATGGAAACTAAAATCTTAGAAACACAATTTAAATATGAAGGGAAGAACTCAGAGACAAACCAACAAATCAAAGGTTTTCAACAAAAAAAAAAGGAGAAAATTTACACAAGAAAAACAATATTTCAAATGTCAAAACTTCAAATAATGTAGGTCCCAATATAGACTCCGTTGAACCATCTAGTAAAATTTTGGTTGTGTACGAGCATTATTCAAGGTTAGAAGCCATCTCAGATTCAATTGGAATAAGTCAAGAAATAGGGAAAAAAAAATTGAAGATGGATTCTAATCAAAAAGTAGGTCGTAAGACCAATCAATATCATATGGTAAAAGAAGGTGAAAATCTTGTAGAGGAAGGTAAGATTAATGCCCTTCCCAACTTTTTTAGCCCTGGTATTAATGAAGATCATCACTTGGAATATTAGAGGACTCAAAGGGAGTCTTTCAAAACAAAATGAAATTAGAAGAATGATTCAAATAAATCATCCACATATTGTTTTCCTTCAAGAAACAAAGATGTCAATGGAGGATATGGACTTAATTGCCAGTAAAATTTGGCCAGCTGGAAAAGTGGTTTCCCTCAGTTCCCAAGGGACTTCGGGTGGCATTGCTTGTCTTTGGGACCCAAAAGAGGTAGTTATTCACCATATGGTTGGCAGTTGGGGTTTGTTGGCTATAGCTATTCAAAGTAGACATTCCAACCAGATTATGCTCTACATTACTTGTTTATGCTTCGACTTCTTTGGAGGAAAAAAGAAGACAGTGGAAGGATATTACTCATATTATCTCTCATTTTCCTAAATCTTGGATCTTGATCGGAGGAGATTTCAATACCATCCTCTCTCTGGATGAGAAAAGGGGGGGAAATAGAAATTTGGACAAAAGCACCGACCTCATGAGCGAATATATTGCAAACCTCCATCTTGTGGATATCCAACCGAGATAATGGCCTTATGACTTGGTCTAACAGAAGGCAAGGCTTAGCTTGTATAATGGAGATATTGGATAGGTTTTTGCTCTCTAAAAATTTCTTAATCCATGGTCACATTCCTAAAGTGAAGACTCTTAATAATGTTGGTTCGGATCATTGGCTAGTCATGGTGGAAATGTGGAAAACCAATGTGAGTTTCTCTCCTTTTCGTTTTCAATTAATGTGGCTTAGAGACATTTCCTTCAGACCTCGTGTGCAACAATGGTGGAAGGAAGGTAAACCTAGGCATGGGACTAAGATGTTCTGTTTTTCCAAAATACTACAATACATTAAATCCAAAATCAAGACTTGGAACTGGAAAGAGTTTGGGGATGTTCATAAAAAAAACATGAAGTTATTGCTCATCTTGAAAATTTGAATAAGAAAATTTGTTTAGATGGCCTCATAGAGAAGAGAAGTGCAGATGAAATTAAACTCACAACTCAGTTAGAGGAATGGGAAAAAAGAGAAGAAATATTATGGAAGCAAAAATCTAGAATTCAATGGCTCAAAGAAGGAGATCGAAACACAAATTTCTTCCACAAATATCTTCTAGCTCGAAGATCTCACAACTTTATTTCTTCCTTAAAATCGGATTCTGGAGATGTTGTTTATACTTGGGATGGCATGAACTCTATTGTTGTTGATTACTTTTCCAATATTTTTGTTGCTACTCCTCTTGACTCAACTTCACAACAAAATGTTCTTCAAGCAATCCCTTCTCTTATCACTTCGAGGAGAACTCTATTTTGACTGCTCCTGTTACTATCAATGAGCTTCAACAAGTAGTTTTTAAAATGCAAAAAGGGAAAACCCTAGGTCCTGATGGTTTTCCCATTGAGTTCTACCAAGAGTTCTGGGATATCCTTCATGTTGATTTATTAGAGGTGGTGGAAGAAGCCAAGAAAGCCAAAGAAATTTTGAAGGTTATCAATAAAACTTATATTACTCTTGTTCCAAAAGCTCAAGAGGTTGATCATATCTCAGCTTTTAGACCTATTGCTTTATGTAATGTTCTTCTCAAAATCATTACTAAAATCATGGCAGAAAGGTTGAAGCCTCTTTTGCATAAGATTATTTCCCTAGAGCAAGGGGGTTATGTGGAAGGACGTCAAATAGTAGATGAGATAGTTCTTGCTCAGGAAGCCATCCATTCCATGGATATGCAAAATTCTCCTTCCATGTTCATTCGGTTAGACTTATCCAAAGCTTATGACCGAGTGGATTGGCACTTCCTTATCAAAGTTTTGAGGCAATTTGGTTTCTCTAAGGATTGGATGGATTGGATTATGGGATGTATCTCTTCATTTTCCTACTTAGTTCTTATCAATGGTAGGCCTTCTCAGTATTTCCCAACTTCCAGAGGTATTAGGCAAGGTGACCCACTATCCCCTTATTTATTCATCATTCTTGTTGAATGCTTGGGTAGGACTATAACCAAAAAGAGGGAAAACAAAACCCTTGAGGGAGTTACCATTGCTCATGGAGCTAGACCTATCTCTCATCTTCAATTTGTGGATGACTCTACTCTTTTAGGTAAAGCTACAGTTAAGGAAGCTTCTAATATTAAGCAAATCATTAGCTGTTTTTCTAAGGCTATTGGGCAGTTGATCAATGAAGACAAATCTAAAGTTATTTTCTTTCACTGCTCTGCTAGATAGGAATCCATGGTCTTGGATAAATTAAGATACAAGAAGACCTCCCTTCCAATCACTTATTTAGGTATTCCCATAAATATTCAAAGGCAAAAAAATAAATATTGGAATTGGTTGTTGGACAAAGTCAAGAAGAAAATTGGAAAGTGGACCAACAAGTGGCTTTCTTATGGGGGTAGAATCACCTTGGTAAAATCAGTCCTTCAAGCTATTCCTATTTATGTTTCTTCTATTTTGAATATCCCAAAGGTTGTTCTTCGAGAATTGGATCAAATCAGTCATTGTTTCCTTTGGAGTGGTACTAAGGAGAAAAGAAAATGGGCCTTGGTGAAATGGGATACTTTATGTCTTCCTAAGAGTGAAGGGGGGTTAGGATTCCAGTCTTCTATTAATAACAACAAAGCTTTAGCTGCTAAATTATATTGGAGGATGTTGCATAACCCCAATGCTCTTTGGGCCAATAATCTCCATGCTAAATATGCTGAGAACAAAAGTCCTAAAGACCTTGTTCGCTATCAACTTCCTACCAAAGGTTCTCCCATTTTAGCAGTTCTTAAGACTGGTGAGGATTTGATAAAGAAAAAATTATTTTGGATCATTCATAATGGTCAACATGCAAATTTTTGGAAAGATTCTTGGGATGGTCACAAGCCTTTGATAACTTAGTTTCCCGATTGGAGGCCTTGGATGGAGGAGCTTCATCGAGCTAATTGGATAAAGGTGGCTAATTACTATCGGTACCATATTGGTAATTCAAAGGTTGGTAGATATTAGATCCCTATTGAGGACTGGCCTATTCAAATCCCAGAAAGGCAAAGACAAGATATCCAAGGCATCCTTCATATGAGATCCCTCTCTTGGTCCCATGAAAAAGATTGTTTTGGATGGAACAACACTACTAAGGGTGAGTATTCAGTTGCTCAAGGTTATTTGACCTTATGCCATAATAATCCCAACCATTCTTCTGACATATTTTCTCGATTGTGGGCTCAAAAGCTCTAGCCTAAGGTGAGGTTCTTTAATTGGCTTTTATTGCATCGTAGGGTGCTTACTCGGTGAGCAACTTATGAAGCGTGGTTTTCATGGCCCTTTTAGATGTGAAATGTGTGAAGAGAATGTAGAAAATATCAACCATATTTTTATTGAGTGTACTTTAGCCTCTGAGCTATGGAGGAGAATGGCCACTTTACTTGGCTTACGATGGTCCAATTTTTTTACTTTTGAACAGCTTTGGAGGGATTGGCCTAATCAAGAGGGTGTTGATCATTTTATTAGGTAGTTAGTTTGGATGGGTTCTATCATTCTTCTTTGGAATATTTGGAATGAAAGGAACAACCAAATTTTTAATCAAGATAGGAAGGATATTCACTATATTTGGCAAA
The DNA here is from genome assembly GCA_028583015.1 of Wollemia nobilis. Lineage (NCBI taxonomy): Eukaryota > Viridiplantae > Streptophyta > Pinopsida > Araucariales > Araucariaceae > Wollemia > Wollemia nobilis. The sequence goes on from JAQPPZ010001360.1 coordinate 40,596, forward strand.
ATACCATAGCCAACTTAGTTGAATCAGTCCATCAACTCCTTAATCACCCCCAAAACTCCCACCAAAGATGGGATCAAGTGATGCAAAGATTGAAGATTAAATCTTCTAAGGGCAACCAACTTAAAGGGAATGTGAGTATTAGTAAGATGGATAGGACTAGAAATTGGCAACCTCCTCCTAAGGATTTTGGAAAAGTCAATACTGATGGATCCTCTAGAGGGAACCCTAGAAAATCCAGTGTGGGAGGAATTGGTAGACTTTCAGATGGCTCCCTTGTTTTTACTTTTGCTGAGAATTTGGGTATTCGGATGATAGGGTTCTTTTAGAGAAGTCAACATTAAGGAGGAAATGTTATCTAATGTTAACTTATTTTTTTCTATAGTTAGGATAGTGCACATTAAGGGGGAATGTTAGAATATAATGTGCACTATATCTTGTTCTTAATACTTGTCTTATTTTTCATATAGGCTTATGCCTATATATTGTACTCTTTTCTATCAATATTATACATCTCATCTTTCCAGTCCTAACAACTGCTTCTTACCACTATCTTCTACAATCTATAGTATCTTACTTGGTATCTTTAGACACCTTAAGCCTACTATTTTGAGCACTTATTCAATATTATTTCATTCAATAGATTATGCACTTATATATGGTTTTTCTTTCTCCTTATTACTCCCTTTTTAAATCTATTTTTTATCGTATTGTGTAGAATCTGAGATGAGAATGCTACCTCTTTTTTTGGCTTGAAGACTTAAAATATATTTTGTTGCCTTTAATAACTCTAATATGGTAATTACAAAAACTTTATAATAGGTTAATGTGAATATTTGAACTTTTATAGCACCAATATTGCATACCTTTTGACCTCTTCTTGGTGATTTGATTCACCTTTTTGTTATCCCAAATTTATAAAATTTGTAGCTCTACTTTCTTTGACCAAATGTTATCCAATGCTTCTCCTAAATCTACCCCAAAATTATCCAAAATGCAGTTCTATGTCACCTTCAATTTGTTATCCTGTGACCTTTCAACTTTTGCTACAAAAAATCAGCAATCTCCTTTCTCCTCTTTAGCTCTCACTGAATTCTATCTTCAAATTTGACCTCTTTTTCTAGTCTCTTCCTCAAGAATTTGAAGTTCTTAAGGTATTCAATAAACATTTTTAAAATTTGGCAAAGTTCTTGCTAAATCCTTCTTCCTTTTTGGGCCTGTTATCAGATGGTGATAATTATCCCAAATTCTTCTTTTCAGGAGCTTCTCCTGCTTGCAATATTTTACCTTGAGCTTTCTTCAAATCTCCTCTAATGGACACTTCTTCAATTTCTATGCTATTGCCATAACTAATCCCTTCACTGGTTATCCTCTAATCTAGTGGAAAGTAATATTTGTTGAGTCCTAGTTCTCACAAGTTTTCTTGCAATCCTATGAAAAGACTCTAGCTAGAAAGTAATTTTAAAAATTATGAAAATGGGATCTCCCTATTTCCTCTCAATATCTCTTGTGGCTCCTCATATCTCCTATCAATCTCCCTTGTGTCTCTGATACCACTGATGGAATTTGAAGCATTAAATATAATCAAGAATATACTTACAAATTCTATAATCTAATGAGATAAAGGAAAGAGCAATGAAACTCATGAACTATTTGAGAAGATACATAGCTTGATAATCCTTGTATGAACTTTTACAATGCAATATGGAACCAAGAGTCCATAATATATAGATTTTACAAATGACCTTTGGTCTACCTCAAATGACCTTTGATCTACCTCAAAATAACCTTTGACATACATAACAAATAATCTAATATATTCTAGCAATGGCTACCACATATTAAAGAGCGTTCATGATTTCACCCACCATTTTCTTAGTCCTCCATTTTCATCCTTCATAAAAATCCTAGTATTATGTATATATATATATCTTAGGTAAATTGTGGTTATATGGAAACCTCGAGAACCTAGTGTAGAGGTGGAAAACTTGCATTACGTATGATTCTCAACTGGATCCATTGGGAACCAAGATGACCATGATGGTTGTTATACTCTCTACACTCAACGGATAAAGGAAAGGGGTTCACCAAGAATAATTTTAGCACTCACTCCAAGTCTAGGGTGGAAGTGTTTAATATACCAATTAAGCAATCATCTATGTTTGACCTCTATAAACTAAACTACACAAATAAAAGAGTGGTGCAAGACACACAAGATGCAAGAAGACAATATTTAACCCTAGTTGATTCTTTGATTTAATGATCTCTAATCCTAAGTTGCAAGAAATGAAATTATTTCTTTTGAGCAAGGGCACAAGTGAAATGCACAGACAAGACTAAGCCCTAGATGCAAAACTATATGCCTTTCTCCTTTAAATGCCTAGAAAGTAATCAAATGTTTTTCTCTTTTTATTTATAACCTAGATTTTTTGGACAATAATAATAGAAACAAACACACAACCAAAAAAATTAACTTAGGGTACTTATCTAATCTGATGTTTGATTCAAGCTTTTATCTTGCATGCAGAATATCCCACAACTTCAACCTAAAAAATTGTTTTACAAAAACTCTAGAAAATATGATTAGTATTAGGGGACTTCCATAGGCCGCTATGTAGTAGAGCTTGGAGGCACGTTAGTCAAGCCCCCTAGGTCCTTTTAATTGACCTTTAGAAATCAGAAGTAAATGTTGACCTTTTTTGGAAATGGATAAACATAATGCAATGAAACAGAACAATGCAAAAAATAGAATGCAAACACTAGTATTATATCATAAATGCAACATACAAACACAAACCTAGGGTTTAGGAGTGAACCTTACCCTCAAAATTGATGCATATTCCCTATATGGAGCATCTGTGATCTTGGATTTATAGAAATTGTACCCTGTAAATACGGGGTATGATTTTGTAATAGATCAATGAAAACAATAAATCAATGTGAAATAAGCAAAAAAAAATGCATTTGATAATCTAAGAATGATAAAATGTATGAAACAACCTAGTGATAGCGAAAGAGACAGAAAAATGGATGAAGACCTCCACAAAATGGTTGACTCCTCCTCAAGGCTCCAACCACTACACCAAAAAAGGGCTTTAATGACAGCTAAAATAAGGTAGTTTTTTACAATGGTAAAAAACCACCCTAATAGATCCTAAGAGGGTGGTTTATAACTACCCTCTTAGGATAACCATCCTCTTAGGGTCACCCTAAGAGGGAAGTTATAAACCGTCCTCTTAGGACTAAGATGATGGTTATAAACCGTTGTCTTAGGGGTCACCCTAAGATGGTGGTTATAAACCACCGTCGTAGGGTGACCTAAGAGGGTGGTTTATAACCGCCCACTTAGGGGAACCCAAAATATTTTTGGATGCCCCTATGAGGGCATTTTATAACCACCTTCTTAGAGGTGGTTTAGGTTTTTTTTATATAAATAAACTCATAATAGGTGAGCTTAAAACCTCCGTGTGCTGACATCATTGTTTCTTCAAAACTTTCATTTTTCTTTCAACAGACCATTTGGCTTAGCTATTGTGTGAATAGAATACAACCTCCATATCATGCGTTGACATTATTATTTTTTGAAGCTTTTATTTTTCTTTCAACAGTCCATTGGCTTAGCTACCCGACACTGCGCAAATAGATACAACCTCCACACCGCACGTTGATATTATTATTTCTTCGAAGCTTTCATTATTCTTTCAACATTCCATTGGCTTAGTTGGTCGATATTGCATGAATAGATACAACCTCCACACCGCTTGAACCAAACCTCATCTCATCTATCATACTAGGGCTCCTAAGCTTCGATTCATGTTGTTCATTTTTTGGTTGGGGTTTGCCCTAAAATTTATCTGGAACTTTTGCTACTTTACCCCTGGTTCTTCACTTTGTTGAATAAATCTGTAACCTGAAATGGTAAGAGATGAGGGCTGAAGCAAAATTTGAAGGTATAGAAAGGGGTATGAAGACAAATTTAATATTGGAAGAGATGAGGTTAGTTAGGTTAAGTGAATTTTACATTATTTTAGGTATTTTTGTGATTAGGGTTTGGAATTTTTTAGTTTGTAAAGTTGTGTTTACGCATGATATTTGTAAAATTTAAACCCTATATTTGTAAAATTTGAACCCTAGATTTGTAAAATTTAAACCTTAAATTTGTAAAATTTAAACCCTAGTTTGTAAAGTTGTGTTTACAAATTCTAGGTTCCTTTCTTTCTACTGCTAGTGTGGATTTCAACATCCAAATATACACCCACTCAAAGTCACATTTAGATTTAATTTTTAGCACCCTTCAAGATAGTAGCATTGGCCTTTTCACCAATGTGGCTCAGTCTAAAGTCAGACCTTGTATCAGTAAACAAAAGTGGTTGGCTATTGAATTGCTTGCTCTATGTTTTGCAGGCATGAGAATAACTACGTCCATCATTTTTTTTAAATTTGTTGATATTTTTTAGCCATTAAATCATATTTTTATTATAATATAAACTAGTTTCCAAGAATAAATGAAATTTACTAAACTTAACTCTCTTTTATTTATGGTAAAAATGAGTGCATCTTGCTAGAGGGTATGGTTGTTTTGTTCTTGTTGATCTTCCTTTCAAAAAGATCAAAAATGGTTTATGTTTGATGGAAAGTTAAAGGTTTAAGTTGCGTTATATCCTCTCCAGGTCATCGTAATTCCATTTTTGGTTTCCATCAAGCTCACAACTTTCCATTCCATATGTGGACTCTAAAGAAAAAAAATTCACCTGTTCTCGTCAAGGTCATAACTTTGTACAAAGTATTACATTTAGTATGGAAAAAATAATCCATTGGGAAAGCTATAAAAATATCAAATAATCCAACAAAGTGAGTTATATATATATATATATATATATATATATATATATATGTATGTATATATATATGTATGTATGTATGTATGTATGTATGTATGTATGTATGTATGTATGTATGTATGTATGTATGTAATATATAATATATAAAATTTTGTATGTCAATATCAGTGTCCTTATAGAACTGTTATATTCAGAACAAAGAATAGACTTGACATGTTGCTCCTTTCGTTGTTATTTTTACAAGATACCACTATCAACCTGTTGAAATATCCTCTGTTATCCTATCATTGGAAGTAGAATTATATATATATATATATATATATATATAATAATATATAATATGATAAAAATTATATAAAAATGTATAAAACTTTGTTTGTCAATATCAGCATCCTTTCAAAACTGTACTATATAGAACAAGGGGTAAACTTGATATGTTGCTCTTTTCATTGTTATTTCTACAAGATACTATTGTTAACCTATTGAAATATTCTCTGTTATCACTATCATTGGAAGCACACTTAGAGCATTTCACTTCTTATAGACTTGATAAGTTGCTCTTTTTATTATTATTTTTATAAGATACCATTGTTAAATTGATGAAATATCCTTTGTTATCATTGTTATTGGAAGTAGAACTAGAACTAGAGCATTCCACTTCATTCATGTCAGACTATCACATTGGATTAGAGTTTCATATTTTTTAAGTCAAACTACAACGTTAACCAAATCCATATTGAAAGAGTAAACTTCAAGTACAACAAATGTGATTCCAAATAAGATTGTTTTTCTGAAGATGGTTGGGTCAGGATGCTTCCATTTGGTATTTATGCCCTTTTATTTTTTGGAATTGGTACTATTTGGAGGGAAGATATTGATCCCTATTAAAAAGTATGTGAATTCCTTTTTACTTGGTTCTAGTGCGATTGTGTCTTATATGTATTTTATGTATTCCTTTCTATCTGACATGTATGGGAAACAATTGCATATCTTTCAAAAATATAAGTTTGTTGTTTATTGACCTTTATTCATGTTATATGGAGTTATTTTGAAATTTACATTTATTTTAGTAGTTTGGTTATCTTTATAGTTTATTTATCGTAAATTTTCTTTTTGTCTATGTACTTGTAGTTTTCAAATAAAATGTAAGTTTTCTTCCTTTCAATAATGTGATTGTTACTGCTCCTAATTGGCAATGAGTCTTAGTATTTTTATAAAATTTTGGACTTTGTATTACTCTATGAAATACTCAGTTTTGGATGCATCTTGGTCTTCTTGTCTAGGATTTGTAAAATTTGTAAAGTTGTTTACAACAATGACTTGTCATCCTTCCAATTGTCATTTTACTCTACTTTTGGGCATTGTAACTATTGACTGTGATTTTGAAAATACAACTCTTTTGCTACAAACTTATGATTTAGAGTCCAATTCATGGAGTAAAACAGAGATAGAGATGTCATTTATAATAAAACCCTATGGAATATCTCACTTGTTATAAGGTTTTCTATGGGAGTTATAAGGTTTTCTATTCTAATAGTTTTTGAAGTTTATTTTTGAAAAGATTTAAATTTTTTTAATGTTAGAGCGTAAAGGATTTCTACTAGGATTTAGTTGTTTTTTAATTTTAAATTATTTTATAGGATTTAAAAATTAGAATACTTATGTTATTTAAGTTTTTATTTGAAAAAGGAGTTAAAATTTTTTGAAGATTTAAATTTGGTTTAAAGTTATTTGAAGCTTTTTAAAGTTTAAGTTTATTTTGTTAGTTTAAAGTTATTTCAGATTAAAGCTTTTGTATGTGCTCTTCTTCAAGCATACAACATAGTCATAGCTAAAACCAGACCTTTCAAATCAAATCAGGAAGGGCATTATCAAATTGAAATTAATCATAAACTACAACAAAGGAGGGTGTCTTCATTGTATTTGCTCTGACTAGGAGTTCCTGCAACAACATTTGATGCTCTATATTCACCAATACTATTACCATCAGTTTGTCTAAATAATTTTAACCTATTTGCAACACTCTTCTTGTACCTTATTACAATGAGAATTGTTGCAAGAAAATTTATTATGTTTCACTACTTGTTGGATTGTAACTTGCTAGATGCAACATGCTAGAAAAAATTTGTTATCTGTATGGATTCTCATATCTCTTCCCAAAGTATATTGTTGTTTGTGTTTAACAACTTCCATTATAGCATGCAACTCTCTCTGATGATTGGAACACTCTTAAATTGTTTGAAGGTATCAAAATGGAAGGTTACAATATGTTTACATTAGCAATTTTATAATGATATGCATGTGTTTCAATTCCAAAAAGTCGATGTGGATTTGGTATCATAAGTATTGTAGCTAAATAAAAATATTTTCTTTAGCTTCTCAGATCCTTGTAATCATAGAAGAGTCCATGTGTGCCATTCCCCATTGTCAACTAGATGAAAGGTGATGATATGGCTAAAATCCAATAGAAATCTTTGAAAATTATTCACAAGGGTAAAAATAGTTTTGAGCCTATGCTCATACATATGAATTTTCCAATATATTATTATTTGAATCTCTTCATAGTGGTGATATTGGGATATGATTGATTTTTAAGATCTAAAATCATTCAATGAAATGACTTGGTAACTGAGATACACATGGGATTTGAGATCAAGACTTAGGTTATACCAAAGACTTCTCATCTGTCAAATTGAATATATTTTATGATTTAGATCCATCTGTCCTCTGTCATTCTACTAGACCACATCCAAATTGTAAATTTAGATATTTTCAGTATTGGATAACAAATATCAAATGGAGAACTAAGACAGAATAGTGAAGGAATTCTTGCTTCATCATTCCAACAAACCTTGGAATGAAGTACATTTTTAAGTATAGCATGTTATGGAGTCTTGAAAAATAAACTATAATACTTTGCATGATTTTGTACATTGTAATATGTTTTTAGGATGTTTAAAATATTTATTATCAGTTTTGATGAGTTGCGATGAAGGGGCAACAACTTGTTAGTTTAAGTTCTAGGTTTACCAATATAACACTTATATCTCAATTATCTGCAAAATTCATTATGTTAGTTTAATTCCTATTTCTACCAATATAACACTTATATCTTAATTGTGTAAACAAATTTCTATCTTTAAAATTCTTTAAAATACAATATCAACTTCTATCATAATTATTTCTTCCTTTTCAAGTAAAGCAGGGATAATAACATGAACTTTCTAATATCTAGATAATTTAAACTTGTAGGCATTATTTTGTAGTTGATTTTGGTTTATGTAGTTTTTAATTAGTGTTTTTTTCTTCCCTTTTCAAAAGGGTTTATATTCTATTTATGGATAAAATCACTTCTACTCTATATTTGATGTTACCTCTTTTAGTTGTTGAGATCTTTCTTTATAAGTGACTCATTCATAGGTTCTCTTATGTTACTTGAAGATGATGGAACATTTTCTAATAGAGGTTGTGACAAGATGGTGCTATATGGATTGAACAAACCCTGTAAGTGTATCTTTTTTATCTTTTATGTTTTTGATAAACTTACCCGTGGACTTGTTATTATGTTCTCCAAAATATCCTAGAGAAATAATACATATATTCTTTTATGCAAATTGATATTTGCATTATTATTCAAATACATATATAATTTGTTCATCATGTTAACTTTATTTTAATATGTTATGGAGAATGCTTGGCAAGATGTTCAAGAACCGAGGATTTTGAACAAACAAGAATTTTCCATGTCTAAAAATTTTCACAGAGTAGACCTATAGCTTTGACCCACTAAGAAAATCACATACTGCATTGACTAGAATACCTTTTCTAAATAGTGATTGAAATTTGCTAAATGTGAAATTGTTGTTTGTATTTGCATTATTTTGGTTATTTGCATTCTTGTTGCTTGAATTTGTGAATTTGGAATTTACATGGAAATGGAAATCAAGATGCATTATTAATGGCTTTAAAGATTTATGACAAGATTCCTTCAGAGATGGGAAATTTATGCAAAATCTTAACATTTATTAACATTTTGGGGGATCTGTTCATAACTGATCATATATTATTGCTTGTTTCTTCATTGAAGGAATCATCTTTCTGTCATCCTCGGGTTCACTTTATCTGGTAAGCTTTATTAGATAATTTGTTTGTAGACCTAGAAAAGGTCACCAAGGTTGAATAACAATCTTTTTTTGCCTATATTTGGATGCTAAAAAAATGGATCTACCACTCAAATTACAAGTTGAAATATGGTGTTGATTTTAGATGTGTTATAACCTGAGCCTATCTATTTAGAGACATCAAATCTTGACTTGAAGATCCATATAGTGCTTGTTGCTTGAATTTATGAATTTAGGATTTACATTGAAATGGAAATTCAGATGCATTATTGCTAGCTTTAAAGCTTTATGACAAGCTTCCTTCAAATATGGGAAATTTATGCAAAATCTTACCACCTATTAATAGTCTAGGGGATCTGTTCATAACTGATCATATACTATTGCTTGTTTCTGCATTGAATGAAGCATCCTTCTATCATCCTCGGGTTCACTCTATCTGGAAAGCTTTCTTAGACATTTTTTGTAGACCTAGAAAATATCACCAACCATACTTCGGTTATTGGAACATGGTTGAATGATAACTTTAAAAAAATGTAAACTATTAAGCCCTCCAATTGGTATTATCTAAGTTTATGTGATATATTTCTTACCATATAAACAACCTGTACAATCTAAATTATCATGCACTTGGATGCATCTACATTCTTCAGTTAGATGTCCTTATATCTGGAATCGTCTCTCAAGTCGACCATTTTAAAAAAGATATATATTTTATTCTACTAGAAATTTAGAAGTTGAAAAAATAAACAAACAATTTAATAGCTTCTAATTGAAATGCTTTGGACAAAGAGTTATTTTACTAATTGTATTTTTAATCAATAGATTGAATTTAAGTTTTACATCAGTTTATACCATATTGCAGGAGTTAGTATGAGAGATTACATTTGCACAAGTTTCATTTTTATTGCATATGTTATATGTAACTCTCCAAGCAATGCTTGCTCTATAACTCTCCAAGTAGATTTGAGTTTGACTAATAAATCTGGTTTCTTAGGGTTGATAAGTTATAATAACAACCCTTTTCTATCTATATCTAGATGCTAAAAAAAATGGATCTATCACTCAACTATTCAAATTACAAGTTGAAATATGGTGTTGGTTTTAGATGTGTTATAACCTGAGCCTATATATTTAGAGACATCAAGGCTTGACATGAAGTTCAGGAGAGTAGAAACCTCCCCATCCATTTTTTGAAATGTGGTCATCGACACAAATTATAATTTCCAATTTTTGGATTCAACAACTATACACTAAACTAGTTTCAACTCTAGCAGCAACAACAACTATCCAACAATAGTAAATTCAAACATATACTTTATTCTTAGAGTTTACTTTTAAGAAGGGGAGTGCAGGGGGTTTGGTTTTTAGAGTAATCAGGAAGCTATGTTATATATGTCATACCTAGCTTACACATGCATTAAACATGTCATTACGTAGGTTAATCATTCATCAAAAATTATTTGATATTAAACATTGGATTAGATAGTTCTCAATTCTCATTACAACTAATGAACTTACCAACTTTTCTCTATTTATAGGGGTCCCTTGCATGTCTATGCTATGTGAATTACATATACACTATTATTTAGTTGTTTCTTCCTTGAGCACTTGACATACTTATGTTTGTTGTATTTATAGGTTGTGTACTTTGTAGATTGGAAAATCTAATAGTGTTCACTCTAATAAGCTACAATCAAGACTTCTAAAGTCCATCGGTGTTGGGGGGCTTGTATATTCTGGTTTGTGGAAAGACCAATCCATACAGGTGTTCCTCATGAATTCACATTATTGGTTTACTATTTATATTATAGAATTGAATCTTATTATACCAAATCTCTTTTTGCAACGTTCCTTAGAATTCTTCCCAATTTTTAGAAAAATATTTCTTAGACCAATTGCAAGCATGTGTTATTTTCTAAATTTTTGAAGAACTAATGTCTATGTTCCATTTCATCAAAATTTCTCATTTCTCCATTTGTAAATTTATTTTTGGTTATATGATTTGATAATAAAACTGGCATCTTTGATGCATGCATTTAAATCATTTGTAGTATAATTATAAATTACATTACTATTTGGTCTAACTTCTAGTCCCTCCAACATGGATCACCTCCTTTATATTTTGTTTTTAGGGTGGGACCATAAGAGGGTGGTTTAAACCACCCTCTTAGGGCTAATAGGGTAGTTTAAAACCATCTTCTTAGGGTCTAAGAGGGTAGTTTAAAACTGCCCTCTTAGGGTCTAAGAGGGCAGTTATAAACCATCATGTTAGGCCTAAGAGGTCTTAACCCTAAGAGGGTGGTTAAAAACTACCCTATTAGGCCTAAGAGATCTTAACCCTAAGAGGACGATTAAAAATCACTCGCTTAGTCCTAAGATGGTATTTCACAACCGGCCTCGTAGTCCTAAGAGGATGGTTTTCAACCACCCTCTTAGACCCTAAGAGGGCGGTTCTTTGAGGTAATTTTTAGCCATCATCATATGTTGCAGACTTTTTATGATGCCCTCATAGACAATGGTTGAATAACCACCTTTAAAGGCCTTTAAGGGTGGTTTCTAAACATCATTAAAGCTCATTTTAGTGTAGTGAATACTTATCCACCAAGGATAGCAAATCAACAATGCAATAGAATAACACCAAAAGAAACTTTCCAAAGATCACTTGAACACTTGGAGAACATGCAAATTTTAAAACTTGCCAAAGAGCTTGTGATTTTTATCTTAATTTGCTAGGTAAAATGCTAGTTGTCATGCCAGTTAGCAAAAGAAGATCTAAAACCCTCTATTTATAATAGATTGAAAACATAAATTGTGGAAAAACCCTAAGGGAGGACCAAACTTAAATAAATTGGCTTGAAAGTTAGGTTTTCTAAGATAAAATCCTAACATACCAAAATTGTACCTTGTAAGGGCTGACCATGATTTTGGCAAAACTTGGAGAAAAAGAGGAAAGAGGGGAGAAGAGAGACCCAAAATTGCATTTGGGAAAGTTGGAGGGTCTCTCTAAGGTTCTAGGGAAAATGACCCGCTTGGGTGGGTCAATTTTTCATGTCTACATTTTACCCCCTCGTTGATGCATTTATGGCATAATAAATGCATCAAAGAAATATGTAGACACCTACGAACAAATAACAACAAATAGAAAAGGGATAAATGGTTTAGAAGAAAGGGATGATGCAAAATGGTGTTATTATGGACACTTTCATATTTTTGCATGCAAATCAAGGCATTAGGGACATCAATGCATCTTAGGCTAGGGTGGCTCCTCGAGTTTTGGAAGGAATGTAAAATTTCTAATGAAACTTGAAATGGTAGATGCATAAGAAGAGAGAGCAAAAGCAATGAAAATAAAGGAGAGAAAAAAAGAGATGAAAAAGAAGAATAAAAGGGTAAAAGGGGTGAAAACCCTAATTCATTTTCATTGTGCAAAGAAGAATAAAAGGGCTTTGGAGAAAAGAAGAAAATGTTGCTACCCATACACCATTCAGCTATTGCAAGGGGTGAGGCCAATGTAGTAGAGAAGAAAGCATGGGTAAGGGTTAAAATCCTCCTTCTACATTAGGTTAGGTTAGATTTTAGTTCCATTTTTAGCAATTTTTCTTGTGTTTCTCTAGAATCACTGCATGTGACCCCAACATGATTTCATGTTCTAACCTTGATTTTGATTGGTTCATTGTAGTGATCAAAATTGTACCCCAATATTGTGGGGCATGATTTCACAAAATCATGCCCTATGAACTAGGGGTATGCTTTTGATGAAAATGGAAGAAAGAAAAAATCATACCTGAAACTAGAGGGGTATGATTTCACACAAAGAGAGAACAAAGGGAAGAACAAACAAGGAAGAAAAAACAAGGAAAAGAGAGAGAAGAGAGGAAGCCAACTAGACTAGAAAACAAAAATTTATATTTTCAAGATTGATTGATTATTGTTAGGCATGTTGAACGAATTTAAACTTTTATTTTTATTTTTGGATGCAACATGATGTAATAGAGAGTCACGAGTGGCGATCGAGCTCCTTGGAGGTGGAGATAGATGAACTCTCGCAGGTGGAGTGGGGTACCCTAGAGGTAGTGGGGCTACATCACTTAGTAGAGATACCTTGGGTGGAGGTAGACTAGATACTGCTTATAGTGTTGGTGGAGAGATGGTATCCGGAATCATCGATCTTCCAATTACCAACAGGGGAGATGATGGTCACACTGGAGGATGTATGGTGCATCTTGTGAATCCCCATTAGAGGGAGAGTATTTTGTAGAGTACAAGAATAGAGACCTATGCTACAAATATTATCTAGAGGTTATGCCCACTAGGTGCAAGAGAGCTCGATCCTAGTCTATGAGATAGTAGGGCACTATGGGGTCGATGCTTCGATGATTGTGCTCTATGGGATAGTGGTAGGGTTGTTGGTATATCACATGAGTTGATGATACCTATCATGGGCATTGGTGAGGGTAGTGGTAGACATGCATTACCAGAGGGTTAGATTCATATGGGATCCATATGTGTTGGTTTGATTGTATAGGACATTGTACAATGTCATGTACAAATGACATACAAGGATGGTCTATATAACCTTGTTCCAAGTGTGGTGTTTGAAGCACATAGTAGTGTGAAGATCGTATGCACTTCTAGGGCCATTATCCAACCTAGAGTGGTCAAAAACATATATATGGACCAAGTGCTATGAGTAAGTCCAAAGGACATACATTGATATCCTACCACTAAGGAGGTAGGTGATAGATGAGATGTAGGAGCATAGGATTTTATGGCGACCATGGCATCTACACCCTAGGTGTATAGAGGATATAGAGGAGCTAGATAGGGTGAGGAGGATTGGGTGGGTCTCTACAAAAAGGGGGAGCTAGATATTTTTGGGTTTGATCGAGTCTAGCGATAGTTTGGTATCTTCTAGGAGATACTAAACTTAGGGGACTACTAGTATAGATGGGTATAGAGAGACCCATTAAGAGTTAGAGGGGATCCTGATGTGGAGATATGGGAAGAGGGGGACCTAGATGACCCACTTTATATGGATATAGGGATGGACAACACTGGGTGGCTCTTAGATATCAAATATGGTACAGGGATATCATGCTCCCAAGGATTTTCCCACTAGTGTTGGTGCAAAGGCACTAGATTATGGGTCGATGGATGTAGTTGGTACTACAAGAGGCACTCAATGGTCCATAGAGTGGTAGGGGCAAGGCCATGGGACCTCATACATGAGTTTGATTATAGATAGTGGTAGAAACCACCACTACTACTAGGATTTGGGAGGTGAGAGCAATAGGAGTTACCCCCATGATGGCCAAAGTATGGCCAAGCAGAGTGGGGAGAGGTCTCTATATCAATAGCAAATGGTCCAAGCATAATCATGGGTTAGGAGGACCTAGGGATATTAATAGAGGTATTATAGGCTCAAATAGAAACCCTACAGAGGGAGATGAACCTACTCTAAGAGGATAGGGCCAAGAGGATTGAGGTTCTATGGAGTGTTCTAGGCACAACATAGACCAAGTAGGATATGACATGGGTGGAGGCAGATCGCCTCAAGAGAGAGGTGATTTGGGTAGACTAGGAGTGACAATGAGCTCAAGTAGAGGGGAAGGTTGTGACCAGTAACCAATAGGGCAATGGGATCCACCTACTATAGGTGAAGTTTTAGAGGGTGGGAGAGAGGCTAGAGTTTGTCATGTAGAGGGTAACCTTCTACCAGATGATGTACTTTTAAGTAGTTCTAGCAGAGCAGTGAATGCCACCACCTTCATCCCTTTAGACACTAAACTAGTCTCAATCGAGATCATGAATGATCTCGTGGTCCATGAACATGCCCCCATTGGGACCACCTCTAATGGGTAAAGTAGAGGAGATAGTCTCCCAAATCTAGGTGTAGGATCAAGATGATATGCCAATTTTGAGTGTGGTATGCATCTCTAGGGATGGTTGAGTGTGCCAAGTTTGGACTATGGCACACCAACTCGACAAACCTATGTACCTCACTGCTTTGATCTTGAGTAATATCATATTACTTTTATGAAATGTGTGTGTTATGTGTTGATATTTTTATGTATTTTATGTTTGATTATGCATGAATGAATGCAACATGATCTTACTATAAAATGAACTAACCTAAAATACAAACATATGAATGCAATAAAGCGAATGGACGATGTGAAATGCATGGATGGAAGAAAATAAAGAAGAGAGAAAGAAGAGAGAAAATTAAGGAAAAATACTTCCCTAGCTAAAATCATGCCCCATAAATATGGATCGTGATATCAACATAGAGTGAAATTGTGACCCGTATGGACGAGGTGTGATTTTTGAAAAAGAAGAAAATAAGAAGAAGAAAACAAAGAAGAAGAAGAAGAAAAGGAAGAAGGAAAAGGTCAACAATGAAGAAGGGGTATTGAAATATGGTGTTTGAGTCAGTGTAGATCGTACCCAAATCAGTGTGACCAAACAACATAGATCAAGTGAAAAGAAAAGAGTGGAGCGAAACCCTACAGGGATGTATGCTCACAAGAGATGGTCAAGCATGGAGCAGTATCTGCTATAGGTGTAGTGCTCACTAATATGGCCAAAGAGAAAGAGATACCTGCTAGGATGTATGCTCTCAAATGACCAAGATGGAGGCTACCCATTGCATTTGGCCATGAAGCTATCCCATATGGGGTGAAGAATTGAGTGAAAGATGTGCCAAAATGAGTACTACCTGATAGGGGTATGGTGTGTGCAAGAAGGCGTATGGACAAAGAAAATGGAGCAAAAAAAGAGGTGAGTGTGTGCATCCAACTTAAATTTTTAATGGTTAAGCAATGTGTGTAATATAGTCAGTGTCCATGTGAACATCATTTATGATATTTATGTGGTATCTACCCTATCCCACAAGGACTACTTAGCAAGGAAAAAAGTGTGATAGCAAAGAATATGTAGATAGAATAAGAATGCATATCCTTGTCTTGATGAAAGGAAGAAAGGAAAACATGCAAAGGACAAGGATATATAGAAGAAGAATTATATCCCTTGACTTGAAGAGATAGAAGCAATAAAAAAATTCAAGTTCAAGGGATACAAAAGAAGAAGAAAGAAGAGAAAAAATGGGATGGGTGAATGTAATGCTGAGAAAGCACGAAAATGGGCCCTAGCTTGGGGATTCTCCGGGTTTTTTTTCCCCTTGTGGGGGGGCAATACTTGGGCGCCACAACACCAGGAGGTTTCAACCCCCCCTTTTTTTGGGTCCCCCCCAAGATTATATAAGAAGAAAAAAACAGGGAAGAAAAAAAAAGCAACAATTTTTTTGAAAGAAAAAAAAAAAAAAAAAAAAAAAAAAAAAAAAAAAAAAAAAAAAAAAAAAAAGAGGGGGGAAGAAAAAAAAAAAAGAGGGGGAAAAAAAAAAAAAAAAAAAAAAAAAAAAAAAAAACAAAGAACACATATATTTTTTTTTTTTTTTTTTTTTATTAAATTTAATAATAAATACAAAACAAAAAAAAAAATAAAAATACAACAAAAAAAAAAAAAAAAGGAGGAGGAAGGGAGGAAACAAAGAAAAAAGAGAGGGGGAAGGGAGAAGAAAGAAAATATAATAAAAAAAAAGCACAACCACCACACTCTGTGTCGGGGGCGGGAGGGCAAAAACATCACAAAAAACATCATTCTCTTTTTTTTTGTGGGGGGGGGGGGGGGGGGGGGGAGTAGGAGAGGGGGGGGGGGGGGGGGGGGGGGGGGGGGGGGGGGGGGAGGAGGAGGGGAGAGGCAGAACGCAGCGGGCACACAAAAAGAAAAAAATATAATAGAAATTATAATCTTTTATATTATTATGTTTTGGGGGCTCTCCCCTCCTCCCCCTCTCCCCTCTCTCCTCTCTCCCCCCCCACTCCACATATAATATAACAGAACAAAAGAGGGGATAGGGGGCAGCCACCTCCCCCTCCTCCTCCCCTCCCCCCTCATCTTTTTTATATTTATTTATTAATAATAATAAAATAATAAAAAAAAGAGGAGGGGGGGGGGGGGGGGGGTGTGGGGGGGGGGCCTCTCCCCCTCCTCCTCTCCTACTCCCCATCTCTCTTCTCTTTTTCTTTTTTGTCTGGGGGGGGGGGGCCTTCTCCTTTCTCTATTATTTTAGGGGGGGGGGGGGGGGGGGGGGGGGGGGGGGGGGGGGGGGGGGAGGGGAAGAGGGAGCAAAAGGGGAGATAAGGATTTATATTATATATATATTTTATTTATTATATGGGGGGGGGAGGGGGAGGGGGCCAGACGGGCTCCTGCCTCCCTCGCCTCCCCGGGGGGCGGGGGGGGGGGGGGGGGGGGGGGGGGGGGGGGGGGGGGGGGGGGGGGGGGGGCGGGGGGGGGGAGCGGGGCGGGGGGCGGGGAGGGGGGGTGGGGGTTTCTTTCTTTTCTTTTTTGTTGGGGGGGGGGGGGGGGGGGGGGGGGGGGGGGGGGGGGGGGGGGGGGGGGGGGGGGGGGGGGGGGGGGGGCTCAAACAACAGGCAAGGAGGGGGGGGGGGGGGGGGGGGGGGGGGGAGAGGGGAATAAAAATGGAGAGAGGGAGAGAGGGGAGGGGGGGGGGGGGGGGCGGGGGCGGGGCCGGGGGCGGCGGCGGGGGGGGGAGGGGAGGAGGGAGGGGAGGGGGGGGGGGGGCGCGGGAGGGGGCGAGGGGGGGGGGGGGGGGGGGGGGGGGGGAGGGGGGGGGGGGGGGGGCCGGGGGCCGACTGGGGGGAGGGGTGTGGATTATTATTATGGAGGATGTGGTTTGTTTATGATTTTTAATTATTTTATAAAAGATTAGAAAAGAAAAAGAAAAAGAAAAAAAAACAAAAAAAAACCAGAAGAAGAGGGGGGAGGCGGGGGGGGGGGGGGGGGGGGGGGGGGGGGGGGGGGGGGGGGGGGGGGGGGGGGGGGGGGGGGGGGGGGGGGGGGGGGGAGGGGAGAGCGGACGGAGGGAGAGACAAAAACAGAGAGAGAGAAACACAGGGGGGGGGGGGGGGGGGGGGGGGGGGGGGGGGGGGGGGGGGGGGGGGGGGGGGGGGGGGGGGGGGGGGGGGGGGGGGGGGGGGGGGGGGGGGGGGGGGGGGGGGGGGGGGGGGGGGGGGGGGGGGGGGGGGGGGGGGGGGGGGGGGGGGGGGGGGGGGGGGGGGGGGGGGGGGGGGGGGGGGGGGGGGGGGGGGGGGGGGGGGGGGGGGGGGGGGGGGGGGGGGGGGGGGGGGGGGGGGGGGGGGGGGGGGGGGGGGGGGGGGGGGGGGGGGGGGGGGGGGGGGGGGGGGGGGGGGGGGGGGGGGGGGGGGGGGGGGGGGGGGGGGGGGGGGGGGGGGGGGGGGGGGGGGGGGGGGGGGGGGGGGGGGGGGGGGGGGGGGGGGGGGGGGGGGGGGGGGGGGGGGGGGGGGGGGGGGGGGGGGGGGGGGGGGGGGGGGGGGGGGGGGGGGGGGGGGGGGGGGGGGGGGACGGGGGCGGGGGGGGACAACGGAGGGGAGAAAAGAAAGAAAATAGAGCACAAGAGGCAACCAGGGGAGGCGACAAGGGGGGCCGGGGGGGGGGGGGGGGGGGGGGGGGGGGGGGGGGGGGGGGGGGGGGGGGGGGGGGGGGGGGGGGGGGGCGGGGGGGGGGGGGGGGGGGGGGGGGGGGGGGGGGGGGGGGGGGGGGGGGGGGGGGGGGGGGGGGGGGGGGGGGGGGGGGGGGGGGGGGGGGGGGGGGGGGGGAAGGGGAGAAAAAAAAAAAAAAAAAAAAAAAAAAAAAAAAAACACGACAAAATACGGAGGTAAGAGGTGGAGGGGGCGGGGGGGGAGTAGTGGGGTCGTCTTGGGCGTCGCCGGGCTGATAAGGGCTTGCTCTACCCTTCTTGCTAGATCTATTGCTTGGTCAAAATATGTGATAGTTATTGTTTCCAATGCATAAGATATTTGTTCTTGTAAATTCCCAATGAATATCTCAAGCATATCTCAAGGAGGTAAGATATATTTCAAGCATCCAACTAGAATCCTCCAATGAGATGAAAACTCTGAAAAGCTTTCATTTTTACCTTGTTTTAACATATAGACAACTTTCATAATCACATTCTTTTCGACATAAGCTCCAAATTGTTGAACAAACAATTCAGTTGTCTCTTCACAATTCCTCAAAGAATGATTGGGCAACTGATAATACCACTCTAATGCCATGCCACCAAGAATTTTAGGGAACGTCTTAAGTAACAACTTATCATCATATATAATATCATGACATGTTGTCCTAAATATCCTTAAGTATTCAATTGCATATTTTGTTCCCTTATAGATAGACAAAACCAACATTAGAAAATGCTTAGGTTAGGGCCTAGAGGCAATAATAGGGTCTAAGGGCTGATTGCACATTTCTTTATAGTTTTAGGTGAAACTAGGAGGTTGAACCATATCCATGCTGGAAACCAATTATTTCACCACATTAGTTAAACTTTACATCTCCAGATTATTGTTGTTCAATACCCCTAGGTTCCCTAAGGGAGGGGTATAGATAGGTTTTTTAAAAGGAACTTGATCCATGTTTGAGGTATTGACACTATTATGGTATGGATTGTGATATGGGGTATTTTGTTGTGGAGGATAACTAACATTTGGTAGAACATAAGTATGCATGTTGAGATGAGTAGAATGAGGAGGAATATCATGACCCTCCCTGGAGGAGTTTTAGTACAAAGAAACAATGTATTAATCTATGATACTTTAATACCTAAGTTGGGAAATTGAACCAACTATGTGATGTTTAGTTGATTTAAAATCATGATACTGCTAACATATTGCCAAGATGTGTAGGATCAAGTACACTCATAGGTGGAAGAAGCATAATCCTCCACCAAAAGTGAGGGTACTTGAGGTTGGGGAAATGATTATTAAGGCAACTCGGGGGTAACATTGATGGATACCTTCATATAGGTATGCATTCAATTATCTTCTTGATAGCCTAGTAGCTATCATAAATTCTCAAGGCTATTGTAAATTCTCAAGGCTGAGACAAGTGACTAGGTTGATGGAAAGATTCTCTCTTTGTCACTGTGAGCCCCAGATTGATAGCCTAGTAGCTATCATAAATTCTCAAGGCTGAGACAGGTCACTAGGTTGATGGAAAAATTCCCTCTTTATCTGTTGCATATGTGTGATTGTCTTTTACTTCATCACTTGCTGCATCATTGGTTTGGGAAACGTGCATAAGCTGATTGTCTTGAAAATCCTTGTGATGCTTGACTATGATTGGTATGATGTTATACTCAAAAAAAGAATCCTTTGGAGTTTTGAGAAATTATATAGCAAGTCTTTATTCTAAAAAAAAATGATTAAGGAATTTCATTTTTAAATAAAAGTTTATTTTTAAATGTTAAAAGAATAACATTTTAAAATAAAAGTTAGTTTATTTTTAAATGTTAAAAGAATTGCAATTAAAAATAAATAAAAGTTAGTTTATTTTTTAATGTTAAAAGAATTACATTTAAAAAAAATAAAAGTTTAGTTTATTTTTAAATGTTAAAAGAATTACATTTTAAAATAAAAGTTTGTTTTTTAAATGTCAAAAGAATTACATTTTTTTAGCTATTTCTAAATGTTTTTTTTTTTACATGGTGGAATCGGTAGCCGCCACGAATCCGGGTAGGTTGTCCAACTTTTATGGTCGCCACAGTATTCTGCGTTGTCCGCCCCAAAAGCCGCCACATAGATCTTCGTGCAGTCCGCCCCTATAACCGCCATGCCACAATCATTTTAAACCTTTTACGTCATTGAAAGCACCCCGCCCCCCTTATGGGTTTTTGATGAACCAATTGGTCTACATATCGAACCTTCTATTTTTAAGTTTTTAAGGGGAATTTTTTTTTTATTTTATAGATAAAATATATAAAAAAGAGAGGAGTCCCAAAAAAAAAAAAAAACACCCTTTTTATTATAAGGGGGGGGGGGTTTAGAGAGGGGGGGGGGGTCCCAGGACGAGGCGGGGCCCGCGCCCGGGGGGGCCCCCCCCCCCCCCAACCAACAAAAAGAGAGGGGGGGTGGGGGTTTTGTGGGAGAGGGGAGTTTTTAATATGAAAAAAGGACAACACCCCCCCCCCGCGGGGGGGGGGGGGGGGGGGGAGGAGAGAAAAATAAAAGAGAGAGGGGGGAGGAGGGGGGGAAGGGAGGGGGGGGGGGGGTGGGGGGGGGGGGAGAAAAAAAAAAAGGGGGGGGGGGGGGGGGGGGGGGGGAGGGGGGGGGGGGGGGGGAGGGGGGGGAGCGACCGGCGGGGGGGGGGGGAGGGGAGGGGGGGGGGGGGGGGGGGTGGGTCGGCCCCCCCGGCGTGGGCCCGGGGGGGGTAGGGGGGGGGGCCGCCGGCGTGGGTGGGGTATATTGGTCATAGTCGGGATACCCCCCCCCGGGGGTCGGCGGCGCCGGGGGGGGGGGGGGGGGGGGGGGGGGGGGGGGGGGGGGGGGGGCGGGGGGGGGGCGCGCCCCCCCCCCCCCCCCCGGGCCGGCGCCGCGCGCGGGGGGGCGGCCGCCCCCCCCGCCCCCCGGGCGGGCGGCCCCTCCGCTTATCTAACCCCCCCTCCCCATCAATGCCCAGCACGGGCGGCGGCGCCGGCGGGCGGGCGCCCCCCTCCCCCTCCACACCCCCCCCCCCTCCCCTCGCCACGCGCCCGGGGCCCGCCCCGGCCCCGGCGGGGGGGGGGGCGGGGGGGCGCGGGGGCGGGGGGGGGGGGGGGGCCGGCCCCGCCCGCCCCCCCCCGCCCCCCCCCGCGCCGGCGGCGGGGGCGGGGGGGGGGGGGGGGCGGCGGCCGGCGGCCCGCGGGCCCCCCCGCCCCCCCCCACCCCCCCCGCCACCCCCCCGCCCCGCCCGCGGCGGCGGCGGCGCGCCGCCGCGCCCCGGCGGGGCGCGGGGGGCCCCCGCGCGCCGCCGCCCGCCCCCCCGCGCCCCCGCCCCCCGCCCCCCGCGCGCCGGCGGCGCGGCGGGGGCGGGCCGTCGGGGCGAGGGGGGCGGCGCGCCCTAGGAGTCGTATAGGGTAGATGCTATAACTGTGCAACCGCGTATTCCTAGAAACCCTTACTGCATTTTTTTATATAAATAACTTTTAAAGTTTACTAAATTAAGTAGAGGAAACTTAATTTAGGTAAAATATATAACTTTATCATGTTTTTATTTATTAATCGAGATGATTATGATTTATTTTTATTAATTAAATATATGGGGCTTTAATCAATGAAAGTAATATGGTTTTGATTTATTTTTATTAATTAAAGATATGGGGCTTTAATTAGTGAAAGTAAGATGGTTTTGAATTATTTTTATTAATTAAAGATATGGGGCTTTAATTAATGAAAGTAAGATGGTTTTGATTTATTTTTATTAATTAAAGATATGGGGATTTAATTAGTGAAAGTAATATGGTTTTGATTTATTTTTATTAATTAAAGATATGGGGCTTTAATTAGTGAAAGTAAGATGGTTTTGGTTTATTTTTATTAATTAAACATTTTGGGTTTTAATTAGTGAAAGTAAAGAACCTAACTATTTATGAAATGAAGTGAGTAACTTTGATTGTGAAAGTAAGTGAAATGGTTTGTTTTTATGAATTAAAGTAGGGTAACTTTTATTTGTGGAAATAAAGGGGGCCTAGCTTATTTAAATATTAATGGTATGGGACCTTAATTGTTTGAATAAAAGTTATAAAAAAAATATCAAAGCAAAACCTGTGAAACTAGCGGTTTAGTTGAATAACTCTCTATGGCTAAGGAGAGGTGAAATTAAAAATGGTGATTTTTATGATATCAACTATGCAGTAAATGGTTAGATACTTTGATTGAATTTGTATAGTTGCAATTTGACAATAAATTAATTAAATGCATTTAGAAGCATGTCTATCATGGAACAATGAGTTCCCTTATCCCCTACTATCCTCAAATTATCAAGGAAAATTCGAGAAGGACCAAGGAGGCAGTTGGAACCAATGCATTGATTTGACTCTACTTATAATGATTTACTTATGCTCAAATATATTAACTATGTGGGATATTTCCCTAATGAAATTGATGTAATATATTATTCTTTAAGAGTATGAAGGATTTACCATACTTTCTTATATGTAATAAATATTAATTGATGGAAGATGTGCATTTAATTACTGCTTTATTATCTATGTTTTGTATTGGTTTCTTTTCAAATAAATATTTATTGCTTTTGAGTGTTGTCTTCCCTTTAGTATTTCATATGCTATGATTTATATTTTGTTAGATTTAGGATCTGATCTATTATTTTTTTTCTTGTTAAACATTAGAAACTTAATTAAAAAGTTCTAGGGTGAACTTAGAGGTGACCTAAGGGATTGAGACCCCTTAGGGTGAATGTAGTAGACCTAAGGGATTAATATCCCTTAGGGAGAATGATAATTGAGTTTAGGAAAGACTACACCTAAGTTAAGATAGCTCATCATGAATATGATATGAATAGATTAACTTGTGATACATGTAGCATACCTACACAAATTGATTTGTGTATGGTATGGTGATGGTGTTAGCGTAAGTTAGCAATTTTGTCTATATTACATTATTTAGGATTATTTTGCTGTTACACTGTTACAACTCCTGTAACAGTTCTGTTTACGCCGGTGACTATTCCCGACATTGTAACCTCTATTTAAACTCTGCTGAATAATAAACATTTGTTCGCATTTTTACATGGCATCAGAGACAGTGGCGTGAAGGGAGAGGCTGAAAAAAAAAATTGCTGTGCGTTTTTTTTTCTAAACGCAATTTTTCAAGCAGTGCAAAATTTTTTTAATTTTTTTCCCGCAACGTGACTTTCCTTGGTTTCGTCGCGTGATAGCAGCTACGGGAGGGAGAAGAAAAAATATATATATATTTCCAGGACGCAGCGCAGGCATCCCTACAGGACGTCGTGCACGTTGGAAGTGCTGCGGACGCAGCTGGCGCCCCCCGCCTCCCTGTTCACGGACGCATAGGAGGGACGCAGGAGGTCCGCTCCCCCCCGTTGAGCGGACGTCTCCACACGCAGAGCAGAGGAGGGACACTCCGCTCCCCCCCCCCCCCGTCGACGTCCGCGTGCAGACGCAGACGTCTGTCCGCGTCGCGACAAATAGGAGGGACGTAGGATGCCCGCTCGCCCCCCCCTGGTCAACGTTCGCGTGCAGACGCAGACGTCTGTCCACGTCGTGACGAATAGGAGGGATGCAGGAGGCCCGCTCCCCCCCCCGTTGAGCGGACGTGTGTTTGCGCGCAAGACGTCCGCGTCACGATGCACGGGAGGGACCCCCCCACCCCCCGTACAACGTTGCATCCAACCCCCCCACCCCCCCATTGAATGCATGCAACCGAGCATCGTTGGGACGCAGCCGCACAGCGGACCGCGACACTGGAACGCGGGAATTTAAAAAAAAAAAAATAATAAGAGAACATGCGGAGGAAGCTGCAGCGGCGAGGCCGCGATTTGCAGAGGAGTCTGCAGGCAGCAGGCTGAGGTCCTCAAATACGAGGGGGCCCTTTCTCCTCCCAGATCAGCCCACGGGCTCACTGGCAAGTGAGCTGCGTGGTGGGTTTCGGGAACCCAGCAGTCGGGGGTTCAAATCCCGCCGACTCCCCCCTTTCAAAGGTAAAATTTTTTTTCAAAGGTTTTTTAATTATTATTTTTTTAGTTAAAATTTTTAATTTTAATTTATTTTTTATAGTTTTTAAAACTTTATAAATTAAAATTTAATTTTAATTTATTTTTTCATAAGTTTTAAAAACTATATAAATTAAAATTATTTATTTTAACTTTAAATACATAATAATTATTAAAATGCTTTGTTAAAGAGATTTTTTTTAAGGGGGGATATTTTTTTCAAAAAATCAAAGGGGGAATGTGAGTAATTTTCTGAAAAAGCAATTTGGCGAATTGTAAAAGGTGCATTTTCGGCTGTGACCGACACCTTGAGGGTTAATTCTTGTGGGCACTTTTTATGTTGTATGTTGCATATTTCATTTTTTGCACTACTTCATTAAAAGTTAAAAAAAATCAAATACACTCCCTAAGTCCCCGGAATAATTAAAACCCATCCGTGCAATTTATTGCACTGCAGCGTTCGGTATTTGTGATACCTCTGGCCAGCACTTACAGGTAAAGCTGTCGTGATTGGGCTACTGTATCCGCCGCCTAATATAGCTGCTACAACGACGTCTGAGCTTGTTCTCTATAAATCGTCGGGGAGAGATAAGTTTGCCATTTTTTGCATTTTTTTACTCCATCCACTACCCTTAATCGCTCTTGTGTTTAGGCGTAAATCCTGACGAAGTATTCTTCATAGTGTTTAGGGGAAGTTACGCCCCACGCATGAGAAGAATCTTCTATGGTAGGTGCCATCAACAAGGCGATTCCCTTTCAATACCGCTTATGTTCCACGTATCGTATGATCTCTAAAACTCACCTATAGTCTCCCTCACGTAAGGGCGGGTGATTTTTGTTGATCTTTCTAAATACCTATAGTTTCCCTCACGTAAGGGCGGGTATTTTGTACGGTATAACGGCCTAGCAAAAGGTATATCGAAAGGGGGACCAATTGGTGATATAAGGAACCTTCACTATGGCCGTTGTTGCAAAGTTGATGACTGATCCTCATCAGTTATTGAAAGGTCCAAATTATACACCATGGAAACATAAGATGAAGGCAATTCTCCAAATGGAAGATTTATGGGATATTGTTACTGGAGTAACACCTAGGCCTTCACCAGCATCAGGATCCACAGGTCCTTCCGCAGATCAGATAGCTTTTGACAAGAAAGACAGTCGAGCAAAGGTGCTCATTTTGTTTGTTGTTTCAGATGAAGTGCAACCTCATATAGCTGACAAAGCAAGTGGTAAAGAGGCATGGGATGCCCTTAGAACCATCTATGAGGGAAAGAATGATTCCACCATTCTTCATCTTCAACAACAACTTCATAACCTGAGTTTGAGACAGGGTGAAACAGTTGAACTCTTTCTGTGCAGAGTGTCTGAATTGAAAGAGAAATTGAATTCTTTGGGAGATTCTGTGGATGAAAAGCTTCTCATTTCACTTGTGATGAGAGCTTTACCTTCTTCATTTGATATGTTGATCACCTCCATCCAGGTGTCTCAACGACAAATTACCTACATCGAGTTGGTCAATCTGCTTCAACAACAGGAGGCACGCCAACTTCACAAGGATGATTCTTCCAATACAGCCCTATACACCAACAGGCAGGGTTCTAGGAAGAAAGGTAATGGGCAAAAAGGAGGCAACTTTCAGAAAGGAGGAAATTCTCAACAGGATACGAAAGGAAAAGGAAAACAACCTCAACAGAAGAAGAGGTGGTGCAAGATCTGTGAGAAAGACAACCATGACACCAACAGGTGTTGGCATAAGAACAAGCAGAAAGGCCAAAACAAACCACAAAATAAAAACAAGCAACCCCAGGTGAATGTTGTTGTTGAAGAATCTGACTCAGATTCTGAATGGGCACACAAGGTGCTCATGACTACCACAGATTCCACACAGAGGGATCCTGTTTGGTATGTCGATTCTGGAGCTAGCAAACATATGATTGGCGACAGATCGTGGTTTGAATCATTCGTGGCCAAAGAGGGCAAACCTGTCACCATTGCTGATGATAAAACCTACAGGGTTCAGGGAGAGGGTACAGTTTCAGTCACTCTTCCTGATGGCAAGTGTCAGATTGACAAAGTCCTCTATGTTTCGGGATTGGCTAACAATTTGTTGTCAGTCACACAAATCCTGGATAGAAATATGGTTGTCAACTTTCATGTTGAGAATGGAAAGAAGTGTTGTACTATTACCAGGAAGGGTAAGCAGATTGCAACAGCTTCATATAAGCACGGCTTATTTGCCCTAGATGCTATCTCTACTCCACATGTTGCCATGACTGTCTCTACCAAGGAGGCAACTTCCCTATGGCACAAGAGATATGGGCATCTTAGTTCTGGCTACTTACTTGAGCTCAGTAAGTATGAGATGGTAAAGGGTCTTCCTTCCCTTTTGGCCACATTGCCAGTGTGCTCTGACTGCTTGGCAGGAAAGCAGCATAGAGTACCATTTGAGAAGAGCTCAACAAGAGCACGAAAACCTCTGGAGTTAATTCACACCGATCTGTGCGGTCCTTTCACACCCAACAGTTGTGGAGGGAAGAGGTACTTTCAGTTATTCGTAGATGACTACTCACGAAAGATGTGGGTTTTCTTTCTCCAACTGAAATCTGAAGCTTTCGCATTCTTCCAGCAGTTCAAGAAATCCGTTGAGAAGGAGTCAGGAGCTTCTATTAAAACCCTCCGCTCAGATCGAGGGGGGGAGTTTACCTCTAATGAATTTTTTGCATTCTTAGATAAGCATGGAATCAAGAGACAGTTAACAACTGCCTATACTCCTCAGCAAAATGGAGTTGCTGAGAGAAGGAACCGTTCTATCATGGAAATGGTTCGTTGTATGCTCACAGGAGCTACTCTTGGGCAACAATATTGGGCAGAAGCTGTCACCACTGCAGTATATCTGTTGAATAGGGCACCCACAAAGGCCCTAAAAGGAATGACTCCACAGGAAGCATGGAGTGGTCGAAAACCCTCCATATCTCATCTACGTATTTTTGGATGTCACGCTTTCATGCACATACCGAAAGAGAAAAGGAAGAAGCTAGATGAGAAAACACTGAGATGTATTTTTCTTGGTTATGATGAGCACTCTAAAGGATATCGTTTGATAGATCCTTTGACCAAGAAAATTCATGTCAGCAGAGATGTTGTCTTTGATGAAGCTTTCACATCACAGAGCACATCTAAAGTACACCTAGATCTTGTGGAATCTAAGGAAGAGAAGATTCCTTCGTCAACACAGACAGGAGGTCCTTCTACATCTTCTTCAACACCACCGAAGAAGAATCCAAAATGGTGTACAAATACAATCAGAGACGCAAATTTATCCACTCCTCCCAATTTGAACTTGGATAGACCTCGTACACGCAGTATGGCTCAAAAGGAAAAAGAAGCCAAAGAAACTGGTGAGGTTGATGATCTTTGTCAATATTTTGAGGAACTTTCTGTAACTCCACGTACAGAAGTAGAGGATATGGATATTGATGATGACAGGGCGTTCATGTCTACCATAGATGATCTTGAACCTGCATCAATGCAAGATGCTCTTAGTGAGCCTCAGTGGAAGGCCGCTATGGATACAGAGTATGAGTCTTTGATGAAAAATAAAACTTGGAAGCTTGTTGATCTGCCGCATGGAAAGAAACCCATTGGCTGCAAATGGGTATATAAAGTCAAGTACAAGGCAGATGGAACAATTGATAAGCATAAGGCCCGTCTTGTTGCAAAGGGCTATGCTCAAAAGGAAGGCATTGACTACGAGGAAACTTTTGCACCTACTGCTCGGATGACCACAATTCGAGTTATGTGTGCTATGGCAGCACAATATGGGTGGAAAGTTCACCGGATGGATGTCAAAAGTGCCTTTCTAAATGGTGATCTCCAAGAAGAAGTCTACATGACTCAGCCTGAAGGATTTGAAGTGGAAGGCCAAGAGCGAGAAGGTTTGCAAATTGGTCAAATCCTTATATGGTCCGAAACAAGCTCCTCGAGCTTGGTATATAAAAATGGACAATCACCTTATGCAGCATGGATTTAAGAGATGTCCGTCAGATGCAAACCTCTATTTCAAGAAACAGGGTTCTGAGATAGTGTTGCTTGTACTCTATGTGGATGATCTGCTCATTACAGGGAGTTCAGAAACTATGATCTCTACTGTCAAAAGAAACTTGTGTAAATATTTTGAGATGACAGATCTCGGACTTCTCCATTACTGTCTTGGTCTGGAATTCAGCCAGAAGGAGCACTCCATCAAAGTGTCTCAGAAAAAATATGCCAAGACATTGCTGGAAAAATATCGCATGACTGATTGCAAGCCAATGGCAACTCCGATGGAGAATGGACTTCAATTATCACGATATGATGATTCACCTCAGGTAGATGGTACTCTCTATCGACAGTTGATTGGGAGTCTCATATATCTGACCAATACTAGGCCGGATCTCGTATTTGCTGTCAATTATCTTTCGAGGTTCATGCGGGAGCCTAAGACCACTCATTGGAAAGCAACAAAACGTGTTCTTCACTATGTCCGTGGTACTATGGAATATGGCCTAGAATACAAGAGGAACAACAAATTCTTCTTGCAAGGATACACGGACTCCGACTATGCCGGATCATTTGATGATCGCAAGTCAACTTCTGGATACATTTTTCATCTGGGATCCGGTCCTGTCTCTTGGCACAGCAAGAAGCAACAGGTGGTTGCTATTTCATCAACAGAGGCAGAGTATCGCGCCGCACGTGAAGCTGTGTGCGAAGTGATATGGTTGCGTCGCATTCTGACAAGTATGGGCCATCCATCAAAATCTCCAATACACTTGTTTTGCGACAATCAGGGTGTTCTGAACCTCGTCAAGAATCCAGTCCATCATGAAAGAACAAAGCACATTGACACACAATGTCATTTCATTCGAGATGAAGTTCCAAAGCACCGAATTCAGCTTCAACACATTCCCACCGATGCTCAAGTTGCAGACATTTTCACTAAGGCACTTGGACGTGTCAAATTTGAATTGTTTCGCAGCTCTCTTTGTATTGCAAAATGATGTAAGGGGGATGTTAGTATAGCTATTAGTTATTACATTACCCAAATAATGTAATAAAGGGGGATGTTAGCGTACTTTAGCAATTTTGTTTATATTACATTATTTAGGATTATTTTGCTGTTACACTGTTACAACTCCTGTAACAGTTCTGTTTACGTCGGTGACTATTCCCGGCATTGTAACCTCTATTTAAACATTGCTGAATAATAAACATTTGTTCGCATTTTTACAGATGGGTGTATACCTTTGATTGATTGAAGATGATAAGTTTATCTCATCAATAATGATGAGATGGTTAAACTTATTTGTAGCAAAATATTATATGCCTACATAGATGGACTTGTGTTAGGGTATCTAGTGAGGTGTAGCTCTTCGAGTAACTTAGGGAATTTAAACAACAGATCAGTTAGGAGCTATAGGGATTTGTGAATCCATTTCCTTATTAAAAAAAGAATCTTTCTATATGTTTTCTTGTAGGTGAATTTTTGGATAATTATATTTGGTATCAAAGCTCTAGGTACGAGGGTATAGAGCTTCTTGTGTACTAAAGGGATTTGTATGTCTCCAATGAAGGTTTACTTAAAGTATAAGCTAAAGTTGGGATGACCTAGAACACCCTATTTTCTAGAATCTAATGGGAACTAATCCCAAGAGTGAATAAGTTTTGTGATACCTTAGTATAGTATTTGGTATTATTCATACATCGTAACCTTAGAATACTACCCTAGTTGGATTATTGATTCTTTTAGCAAGATAACTTTGTATTGTGGCTTGAATTAGAGATACATTTTAAGGTGAAACTGTAACCTAATATTTTCTTGGTTGCAACCAGATCAAACATGCCATTTAAGTCTAGAAGAGAGAGGTCTACACCTAGACAAACTCAACAAAATAATATCAAATAAGAGATCCAAGATGAGGATTCAGGGAATTCCAATAGAGAGGTGGAAGACCTCACTACTATGGTTGCTACTGTGTAGGATC
Organism: Wollemia nobilis; assembly: GCA_028583015.1. NCBI lineage: Eukaryota > Viridiplantae > Streptophyta > Pinopsida > Araucariales > Araucariaceae > Wollemia > Wollemia nobilis. The sequence goes on from JAQPPZ010001360.1 coordinate 71,193, forward strand.
AGATGAGACAAGTGTTGGAAACCATTGAGAATAAGAACTCAGAAGCTAGAAGCTCAGAGATTGGCAAAGCTGATGGGCTAACTACATAGTAGTTGCAAGCTAGAACCCTTCTAGAAAAAGAAATAGCTAGGGATCTAAAAAACATTTGTATCTCCAAGTTTGATGGAGAAGGTAAAGGGGATGCAACTAAAGCATGACTGAGAGAATTATAGGTTTACCTCAAGTTAAAAGGTTATTCCCCAGAAATCTGAATGGTTTGGACCATGATCAACCTAGAAGGAGCTACTCTAGATTGGTGGGAAAACCACTATGAGAAGACTAAGATTGAACATGTTGACATTCCATGGAAAGAATTCATAGTTATCTTCAAGAAAAGGTTCCTAATAGAACATTTCTATGTGTTGAATTAAGGAGTTTGCTAGCCTACGATAAGGGATAATAATAGTAGAAGTATACTATAAGAAGTTGGTTAGGTTACTCAAGTATGTACCTACCTATTATGAGAAGATGAGGGTTCACAAGTTTATCCATGGATTGGAATCTAGAGTAAAGCATGATGTAAATATGCATGAGCCTAAATAATTGCAAAAGGCATATGACTTGGAAAAGAAGGTAAAGTTGCACTTCTAATTTAACTATGCCACCCTATCTGAGCAAGATCGACAAGCACTGAGGAAGAGGAATAGTCAAGGATTCTTGAAATGGGAAGAGGAAGAGGATCGAAAGACCAAGAATCCCTAGAATTTTCCAAAATCTAAAAAAGGAAATAACAAAAATCAGAAGTTCAATAAAAATTTCAAAAATAAGAAGAACCACAACCCCAATAATGCTAAATTTCAATCACAAAAGTTGCAAACCTCAGCCCTAGTGAGTAAGTCCATAAAGCTTTGATCAATTTCCAAGATAGATAGATCGAGTATTCAGAGAAAGGCAAGCGAAGACTAAGGATACATAGCAAAGAGGAGGCATTCAAACCCTAGATATTGTTGGCTATGCAACTTAAGAAGGACCTCAAGAAAGGAGGTATAGTGTATGTCATAAAACTTAATGAAGTTGGAGATGATCAAAAGAGAGTGGTTCTAGGAAACCTTCCAATTTTACAGGATTTTAAGGATGTATTTCCAGAGGATCTACCTGGACTCCCTCCTGTGCGGGAATTTGATTTCAAAATTGATCTTATACTAGGAGCAGAACCTATTCATAGATCTCCATATAGGATGAATCCTATCGAGATGCAAGAACTAAAGGTTCAATTACAAGGGCTATTAGAAAATGGACTGATAAAACCAAGTGTGTCACCTTGGGGTGCACTAGTTTTATTTGTGAAAAAAATGATGGTTCACCAAGATTGTGTATTGATTACAGAATACTAAATAAGGATACAATAAAGAACCAATATCCCCCACCAAGATTGACCTAAGATCAAGGTATCATCAGTTAAGAATACGTGAGGAGGAAACTCACAAAATGATATTTAAGACTAGGTACAGATATTATGAGTTTATTGTTCTACCCTTTGGATTGACTAATACCCTAGATCCATTCATGAATATAATGAATAGTGTGTTTAGAAGATACCTGGACCAGTTTTTCCTTGTATTCCTAGATGATATTTTAATATACTCACAAAACAAATAAGAGAATGATAAACATCTCAAGATCGTGTTAGAATTGTTGAGGGAAAATCAACTCTATGGGAATCTAGCTAAAAGTGATTTCTATGTTTCAAAGGTATGATATCTTGGACATATTATATGAGCAGAAGTAATTGCTATGGACCTAGAGAAAATTGAGGTTATTCTGAAATAGTCACCCCCTACTAATGTGACTAAAGTGCAGAGTTTCATGGGGTTAACGAGATACTATAGACATTACATAAAGGATTACTCCAAGATTTTTGTGGCAATAACTAACCTTCAGAAGAAGGGAAAGGAATTCAAATGGTTGGAAAAGTACAAAGCTACCTTTGCATTGCTGAAACATAAACTCACTACTGCACAAATACTAAAGATTCCTGACCCTCAAAGGGACTTTTTAGTATGCATTGATGCATCACTTGAAGGGTTAGGAGGAGTACTCTCAAGAAGTGTTAGTAGTTGCATATACTTCAAGGAAGCTCAAGAAGCATGAAGTTAATTATGCTACAAATAATGTGAAGCTAGTTGTAGTGGTGCATGCTCTAAAGGCCTAGCACCACTACTTAGTGGGAAGGCCCTTTGAATTAAAGAATGACCATACAAGTTTGAGGTATATATTTACCCAACCAATACTCAATGTGAGATAGAGAAGATGGGTCGAGTTCCTTTCTGAGTATAACTTTGAAATTGAGTACATAAAAGGAAAAAGAATATGGTTTTTGATGCCTTGAGTAGAAGGAAACATAGAGCAACCATAACTAGAAGTCACATGGATATGATGGATCGGGTGATACTAGAGCAATCTCAAGATGAGTATTACCAGGAAATTCGAGCTAGAATGAACAGAGACCCTAAGGGTAATAAGGAATTTGGCATGAAGGATGAACTTTTATGTTACAAAGGTAGAGTCATCATACCAAAAATGGGTGATTTAAGAAAACTAATAATGCAGGAGGCCCATAGATCTCCTTATTTTTCTCATCTTGGAGGAGCCAAAATATGGAAAAATATAAAAAGAACCTTATTTTGGGTAGGAATGAAGAGGGATATCACCAATTTTATCGCTCGATGCCTCGAATGTTAGAAAGTTAAGGCAGAACACAAGCATATTGCAGTAAAATTGTATTTGCATGATATACCTACGCAAAAATGGTAGGTTATATCTATGGATTTCATAGTAGGGTTACCCAAGACCAGGTATCAACATGATGTAATATTTGTGATAGTTGATAGATTGACTAAAGTTGTACATTTCATACCAAGAAACATCAAGGATGATGCTCAAGTAGTGGCTAACAGATTTTCTAGAGAGGTATTTTGATTGCATGGATTTCCTGAGGTGATCATTTCAGATAGGGATTTCAAATTCACTTCTAAATTTTGGAAGTCCCTACATCGTGCAGTAGGCACAAAACTGAACATGAACTCAATGTACCACCCTAAAATAGATGGTCAAACTGAATGGGTAAACCAAGTACTAGAAGATATGCTTCGTATGTATTGCATGGATTACAAGTCTCATTGAAAAGACTACTTGCACCTTGTAGAATTTACCTACAACAATGGACATCACTCCTCTATTGGAATGACATCTTTCAAGGCCTTATATGGGCAAAAGTGTAGAATGCCATTGTCTTGGGACAACCTAGAAAATCAAGTTGTGATTGGGCTAGATATGGTTAGAGAAATAGAAGATCAGTTAAAGGTAATCATGCAATGACTTAAATAAGCTACTGATAGGTAAAAAAGTTATGTTGATCTAAAAAGGACTCTAAGAGAGTACTTAGTTGGAGATAAAGTATTTTTAAGGGTTAAACCAATGAAGAGTGCTATCAAATCCATGAAGTTGGATCCTCAGTTTGTAGGGCCCTTTGAGATCACTAAAAATATCAGTTTAATTGCATACCAACTTACCTTACCACCTAACCAGTAAAAAATCCATGATACCTTCCACATATCCTTAGGAAATATGTTGTTGAACCTAAACATGTATGGGATGTTTCTAAATTATAGATGGTGAATCTAGAGGCTTTTGAAGTGATGTTGATAAATATCCTTGAGTTTAATTCCAAGTCTATGAAGAATCAAACTCTTGAGCAATGTAAGGTCCAGTGGTACCGATTTTTTGAAGGAAATACCACTTGGAAAAAGTGGATGATATGCAAAAATATTTTCCATTTTTGTTTGAAAATATATAATGTAATAACTTTATTTTGTAAAAAATTGGAAACACTAAACGGTGTTTATTCCAAGGGGGTAGGATGTCATGATCCTCCCTAATAGATTTTTTAGCACAAAAAACAATGTATTAGTCTATGATGCTTTAATACGTAAGTTGAGCAATTGAACCAACTATGCAATGTTTAATTGATTTAAAAAGTATGATATTGCTGACATATTGCCAAGATGTGCAGGGTTAGGTACACTCGTAGGTGAAAGAAGCAAAATCCTCCACCAGAAGTGAGGGTACTTGAGGTTAGGGAAGTGGTGATTAAGGTAACTCGGGGGTAACATTGATGGATACCTTCATATAGGCATGCATTCGATTAGGGATAATCATCAAAAGACTAGCCACCTTGAGCCCCAGATTGATAGCCTAGTAACTATTATAAATTCTCAAGACTGATACATGTGACTAGGTTGATGGAAATATTCCCTCTTTGTCTATTGCATATGTGTGATTGTCTTTTACTTCATCACTTGTTGCATCACTGGTTTGGGAAATGTGCATAAGTTGATTGTCTTGAAACTCCTTGTGATGCTTGACTATGATTGGTATGATGTTATACTCAAAAAAGGAATCCTTGGATATTTTGAGAACTTATATAGCATGTCTTTATTCTAAAAAAAATGATTAAGGAATTTCGTTTTTAAATAAAAGTTAGTTTATTTTTAAATGTTAAAAGAATTACATTTAAAAAATAATAATAGTTAGTTTATTTTTAAATGTTAAAAGAATTACATTTTTAAATAAAAGTTAGATTATTATTAAATGTTAAAAGAATTACATTTTTAAATAAAAGTTAGTAAGTTTTTTTTAAATTTTTAAAGAATTACATTTTCTAGCTATTTATAAATGTTAAAAGGGAATTCATTTTATAAGTTTATAGATAACTTATATATAAAAAAAGAGAATTTCATTCAAAAATATAATAAACCTTTTTTATTATAAGTCAATGGAGTTCTTAATGAAGCATGGGGCTTCTAGAACGCGATAGATCACACATTCATGGAGGCTCCTGCCACTCACTGCTGACCAAAGGATAGGAGAGCCCTTTTAGATTAAATCTGGGAAGATAATATTTTTAAAAAGGAAAATATCCCATCTACCTCTAGAGAGTCAAAAAGAATTGATGGTGGTAGATAGACTTTTGAAGGGATAATACAAGAGATCAAATATAGAGAAGGGGTTGATCATTCTGGGAGAAGGAAAAAACTACGGATGTTGGGAGAAGAGAAGAAAGAAGAACTATTGGATTAAGAACTAGAGACCTTGATGTTCATTGGAAAAGTAATAGAATTTCATGTTGGTTAATGTATTAACTCCCTTTATTATGTACGATCATTGAAATTATTAAGAGCTATGCTCGATGTTTGGGTTTAATCTTGTTAATACCGGTTATACCTCCGTGTAGCGTCGATTTACCTGGATGGCAATAGCTTGTGTTTAGAGTAGAACCTTTGTAAAGGCTCAGTGGAGCTATGTTGCTCCCTTTTCTCTATCCAAATCATGGCTATGCGAGTAGCGCCTATGTCTCCCTATCATGCTAAGAGCGTAACCTTGGATTGCTATCTTTGACCTCAAAGTGGACATCAAACCAGATCTGAGCACCTCAAATGAGGGGACCTCCTCCTCGACGGTGGTTTTAACCTTTGTCACCTGCACATGAGTTGTTAGACCAACCCTCCTTGGTGTAGGTTTAGTGCTTGTTGGCTAGTGGCTTAAACCAGGCCAGTACCCAATATCTGAGTATTCTTACCTTCCCTATCTACGATGTCATTCACAGGGGGGCATCGAGTGTAGTTATTCATTGGCGGTCGATTAGTAGAAAACCTTATGCTATCCTCTATCAACCACTATGTGGCCAGCCAAACTTAGTTGCAGATTTTCGTAGCTCCCTTATGTCATTTGGATGACACATGTAGCTCTTTGATAAGTCCCCTATGTCATAGAACCAACACTGTGTTTCCATCTTCAAGGTGTAGTTGAGTGTTACCTTTAACCCTGGATAAGGGGCTCGACAAACCTTGGGTTGTGAGTCGTATAGGGTAGACGCTATAGGTGTGCAACCGCATATTCCTGGAAATCCTTGTTGCATTGTTTTATATAAAGAACTTTTAAAGTTTACTAAATTAAGTAGAGGAAACTTAATTTAGGGAAAATAGAGAACTTTATAATATTTTCATAAATTAAGTAGAGGAAACTTAATTTAGGGAAAATAGAGAACTTTATAATATTTTCATAAATTAAGAAGAGAAAACTTAATCTAGGGAAAATAGAGAACTTTATAATATTTTCATAAATTAAGTAGAGGAAACTTAATTTAGGGAAAATAGAGAACTTTATAATATTTTCATAAATTAAGTAGAAGAAACTTAATTTAGGGAAAATACAAAACTTTATAATGTTTTCATTTATTAATCGAGATGATTATGACTTATTTTTATTAAATAAAGATATGGGGCTTTAATTAATGAAAGTAATATGGTTTGATTTATTTTATTAATTAAAGATATGGGGCTTTAATTAGTGAACGTAAGATGGTTTTGATTTATTTTTATTAATTAAAGATATGGGGCTTTAATTAGTGAAAGTAAGATGGTTTTGATTTATTTTTATTAATTAAAGATACTAAGCTTTAATTAGTGAAAGTAAGGTAGTTTTAATTTATTTTTATTAATTAAAGATATAGGGCATTAACTAGTGAAAGTAAGATGGTTTTGATTTATTTTTATTAGTTAAAGATACAGGGCTTTAATTAGTGAAAGTAAAATGGTTTTGATTTATTTTTATTAATTAAAGATATGGGGCTTTAATTAGTGAAAGTAAGATGGTTTTGATTTAATTTTATTAATTAGAGATATGGGGCTTTAATTAGTGAAAGTAAGATGGTTTTGGTTTATTTTTAGTAATTAAACATATGGGGCTTTAATTAGTGAAAGTAAGGAACCTAACTATTTATGAATTGAAGTGAGTAACTTTGATTGTGAAAGTAAGAGAAATGGTTTATTTTTATGAATTAAAGTAGGGTAACTTTTATTTGTGGAAATAAAGGCGGTTTAGCTTATTTAAATATTAAGGGTATGTGACCTTAATTATTTGGATTAGATTATAAAAAATATCAAAGAAAAACCTATGAAACTAGCGGTTTAGTTGAATAACTCTCTATGGCTAAGGAGAGGTGAAAATAAAAATGGTGATTTTTATGATATCAACTATGCAGTAAATGGTTAGGTACTTTGATTGAATTTATATAGTTGCAATTTGACAATGAATTAAGTAAATTAATTTAGAAGCATGTCTATCATGGAACCATGAGTACCCTGATCCCCTACTATCCTTAAATGATTGAGGAAAATTTGAGAAGGACCAAAGAGGTAGTTAGAACCAATGCATCAGTTTGATTCTACTTATAATTATTTACTTATGCTCAAGTAGATTAATTATGTGGGAGATTTTCCTGATGAAATTGATGTAATATATTATTCTTTAAGAGTATGGAGGATTTACCATACTTGCTTATATGTAATAAATATTAATTTATGGAATATGTACCTTTAATTATTGTTTGATTATCTATGTTTTGTATTGGTTTTTTTTAGATAAATGTTTACTACTTTTGAGTGTTGCCTTCCCTTTAGTCATGTTGTGATTTATATTTTGTTAGATTTGGTATCTGATCTATTCTTATTTTTCTTTCTAAACATTAGAAATTTAACAAGTTCTAGGGTGAACTTAGAGGTGACCTAAGGGATTGAGACCCCTTAGGGTGAACATAGTAGACCTAAGGGATTAAGAACCCTTAAGGAGAATGATAATTGAGTTTAGGAAAGACTACACCTAAGTTAAGATAACTCATCGTGAAGATGAGATGGATAGCTTAACTCGCGATACGCGTAGCATACCTACATAGATTGACTTGTGTATGGTATGGTGATGGATGTATACCTTCGATTTATTGAAGGTGATAAGTTTAGGTCATCAAGAATGATGATATGGATAAACTTATTTGCAAAAACACATTGTATGCCTACACAGATGGACTTGTGTTAGGGTATCTAGTGAGGTGTAGCTCTTCAAGTAAATTAAGGAATTTAAACAACAAATCAATTAGGAGTTGGATAGGGAGTTATGAATCTCTTTCCTTAGTAAAAAAAAATATTTTCTTTGTTTGTGTTTTCTTATAGCTAAATTTTTGGGTCATTATATTTGGTATCATTTCTCTAGGTACGAGGGTATAGAGATTCTTGTGTGCTAAAGGGATTTGGATGTCTCCAATGAAAGCTTGCTTAAAGTATAAGGTAAAGTTGGGATGACCTAGAATACCCTACTTGCTAGAATCTAATGGGAACCAATCCCAAGGGTGAATGAGTGTTGTGATACCTTAGTATGGGCTTTGGTATTATTGATATATTATAACCTTGGAATACTACCCTAGTTGGATTATTGATGCTTTTAGCAAGATAACTTTGTATTATAGCTTGAATTAGAGATACAATTTAAGGTGAAACTATAACTTAATATTTTCTTGGTTGTAACCAAATAAAATGTGCCACCTAAGGCTAGAAGAGAAAGGCCTACATCTAGTAAAACTTGACAAAATAATTTTAAAGAAGAGATCCAAGATGAGGGTCCACAAAATTCCAATAGAGAGGTGGAATACCTCACTGCTACGATCGCTGTTGTGCAAGATCAGATGAGATAAGTGTTGGAAACCATTACGAATCAGAACTCGCAAGCTAGAAGCTCAAATATTGGCTAATGGGCTAACTGTGGAGGAGTTGCAAGCTAGAACCCTTCTAGAAAATGAAATGACTAGGGATCTGAAAAACATTTGTATCTCCAAGTTTGGTGGATAAGGTGAATGGGATGTAGCTAAAGCATGGATGAGAGAACTAGAGGTTTAATTTAAGGTAAAAGGCTATTCCCTAGGAACCCGAATGGTTTGGGCCATGATAAACCTAGAAGGAGCTGCTCTAGATTGGTGGGAAACCCACTATGAAAAGACTAAGATTGAACCTATTGATATTCCATGGAAAGAATTCATAGTTATCTTCAAGAAAAGGTTCTTAATAGAACATTTATATGCGCTATAGTTTGAGGTGTTTTCTAGCCTACAACAAGGGACCAAAATAGTAGAGGTATACTATAAGAAGTTGGTTAGGTTACTCAAGTATGTACCTACCTATGATGAGAAGATGAGGGTTCACAAGTTTATCCATGGGTTGGAATCTAGAGTAAAGTATGATGTAAGCATGCATGAGCCTAAATAACTGCAAAAGGCGTATGAATTGGCAAAGAAGGTAGAATTGCACTTCCAATTTAACTATGTTGTCCTATCTGAGCAAGATCGACAAGCATTGAGGAAGGGGAATAGTCAAGGGTTCTTGAAATAGGAAGAGAAAGAGGATCGAAAGACCAAGAACACCCAAATTTTTCCAAAATCTAAAAAAAAATAACAAAAATCAAAATTTCAAGAAAAACTTCTAGAAGAAGAAGAACCACAATCCCAATAATGCTAAATTTCACTCTCAAAAGCCACAAACCTCAACCCTAATGAGCAAGTTAGGGGAATAAAAATTGGAAAGAAAGTAAGAACCCAAGGATGGGTGTTACCATTATAGAGGTCCACATTATGCTAATCAGTGTCTGCACCAACTAGGGCTGAGTTCATTCAACACCAAATGAAATAAACTTGAGCATCGGATCTATGCCATGATCGAAAAACAAAAGCTAGAGGGTCAATTCACCCTATTACTTGTGAAAGGTAAGATTTTCAATAAGCAAGTAAATATTCTAATAGACAATGGAGCCATTGATAGTTTTATTTCTTCTAGTTTAGCAAGGAATATGTCAAAAATTCTAGGATATTTGGCCTACAGATGGAAGGTGGAGTATGGTTTAGGATAAACCTACTCAGTTAACCAGTGTTATCCAATGGCAGAAATTACTTTGGATAGTGGAACCACTAAAGGTTACTTGTATATAGCTCAACTTCATGCCTTTGATATGATCCTAGGTATGTATTAGTTGCAAGTCCATAAAGCTTTGATCAATTTCCAAGACAAATGGATTGAATATTCAGAGAAAGGCAAGGGAAGACTAAGAATACATAGTGAACAGGGGGTATTAAAACCCTAGATGTTGTCGGCTATGCAACTTAATAAGACACTCAAGAAAGGAGGAATAGTGTATGTCGTAAAACTTAATTAAGTTGGGGATGATCAAAAGAGAGAGGTGCTAGGAAAGCACCCAATTTTATAGGATTTAAGGATGTATTTACAGAGGATCTACTTGGACTCCCTCCTATGTGGAAATTTAATTTCATAATTGATCTTATACCAGGATCAGAACCTATTCATAGATATCCATATAGGATAAATCCTATAGAGATGCAGGAACTAAAGGTTCTACTACAAGGGTTATTGGAAAATGGACTGATAAAACCAAGTGTGTCACCTTCAGGTGCACCAATTTTATTTGTGAAAAAGGATGGTTCACTAAGATTGTGCATTGATTACAGAATGCTAAATAAGGCTAAAATAAAGAACCGATATCCCCTACCTAGGATCTAAGATTTATTTGATCAATTGAGAGATGTCATAGTATTCACCAAGATTGACCTAAGATCAGGGTATCATCAGTTAAGAATATGTGAGGAGGATACTCACAAAATGATATTTAAGACTAGGTACGTGTATTATGAGTTTACAGTTCTACCCTTTGGATTGACTAATGCCCTAGATCCATTTATGAATCTAATGAACAGTGTATTCAGAAGACACCTATACCAGTTTTTCCCTGTATTCCTAGATGATATCTTAATATACTCACAAAATAAAGAAGAGCATGATAAACATCTCAAGATCGTTTTAAAATTTTTGAGGAAAAATCAACTCTATGGAAATATATCTAAAAGTGATTTCTATGTTTCATAGGTACAACATCTTGGACATATCATATCAGCAGAAGGAATTGTTGTGGATGTGAAGAAAATTGAGACCATTCTAAACTAGCCACCCTCTACTAATGTGACTGAAGTGCGGAGTTTCATAGGGTTAACGGGTTACTATACACGTTACATAAAGGATTAATCTAAGATTTCTACAACAATAACTAACCTTTAGAAGAAGGCAAAGGAATTCAAGTAGTCAAAAAAGTGTGAAGTTGTCTTTGCATTACTAAAATATAAACTCACTACCACACCAGTACTAAGGATTCTTGACCTTTAAGGGGACTTTTCAATATGCATCGATGCATCATTAGAAGGGTTAGGAGGAGTACTCTCTCAAGAAGAGTCAAAGAAGCTCAAGAAGCATGAAGTTAATTATGCTACACATGATTTGGATCTAGATATAGTGGTGCATGCTCTAAAGGCCTGGTGCCACTACTTAGTGGGAAGGCCCTTTGAATTAAATATTAACCATCAAACTTTAAGGTATATATTATCCATCCAATACTCAATGCGAGATAGAGAAGATAGATCGAGTTCCTTGTTGAGTATGACTTTGAAATTAAGTACATAAAAGGGAAAGAGAATAAGATTGTTGATGCCTTGAGTAGAAGGTAACACATAGCAGCCATAGCTAGAAGTCACATGGATCTGATAGATCGGGTGAAATAGGAGCAATCTCAGGATGAGTATTGCTATGAAATTCAAGCTAGGATGAATAGAGACCCTAAGGGTAATAAGAAATTTGGCATAAAGGATAACCTTTTGTGTTACAAAGGTAGAGTCATCATACCAAAAATGGATGATTTAAGAAAACTAATAATGTAGGAGGACCATAGATCTCCTTATTTTGCTCATCCTAGAGGAGCCAATATACATAAAATTATGAAAATAACCTTATTCTAGGTAGGAATGAAGAGGGATATCACCAATTTTATCCCATAAAACATCAAGGATGATGCTCGGTAGTGGCTAACAGATTTTCCAGAGAGATATTCTGATTGCATTGATTTCTTGAGGTGATCATTTCAAATAGGGATTCCAAGTTCACTTTTGAATTCTGGAAGTCCCTGCATCTTGCAGTAGGTATAAAACTAAACATGAGCTTAGTGTACCATCCTAAAATAGATGGTAAAACTGAAGGGGTAAACCAAGTACTAGAAGACATGCTTTGCATGTACTTCATGGATCACAAGTCTCATTGGGAAGACTATTTGCACCTTATGGAATTTACCTACAACAATGGACATCACTCCTCTCTAGGAATGGTGCCTTTCAAGGCCTTGTATGGGCGAAAGTGTAGAATGCCATTGTATTGGGACAACCTAGAAGATCGATTTGTGATTGGACTAGATATGGTCAGAGAAATGGAAGATCAATTAAAGGTAATTAGGCAATGACTTAAAGAAGTTGTCGATAGGCATAAAAGTTATGTTGATCTAAAAAGGACTCCAAGAGAGTACTCAGTTGGAGACAAAGTGTTTTTAAGGGTTAAAATGATGAAGAATGCTATCAAATCCATGAATTTGGATCCTCGATTTGTAGGGTCCTTTGAGATCACTAAAATATTAGTTTGGTTGCATGCCAACTTGCCTTACCACCTAACCTACCAAAAATCCATGATACCTTCCATATATATTTACTTAGGAAATATGTTGTTGACCCTGAATATGTGTGGGATGTTTCTAAATTGTAGATGGTAAATCTAGAGGCTATTGAAGTGATGTCAATAAATATCCATGATTTTTATTCCAAGTCTATGAGGAATCAGACTCTTGAGCAATGTAAGGTCCAGTGGTACCTATTTTCTGAAAGAAATACCACTTGGGAAAAAGGATGATATGAAAAAATATTTTTCCTTTTTGTTTGAAAATATATAATGTAATAATTTTATTTTGTAAAAAATTGGAAACACTCGATATGGTGTTTAGTCCAAGGGGGGTAGGATGTCATGACCCTCTCTAACAAACTTTTTAGCAGAAAGAAACAATGTATTAATCTATGATGCTTTAATATGTATGTTGAGCAATTGAACCAACTATGCGATGTTTAGTTGATTTAAAAAGCATGATACTATTGACATATTGCCAAGTTGTGCAAGATCAGGTACACTCGTAGGTGGAAGAAGCAAAATCCTCCACCAAAAGCTGGGGTACTTGAGGTTGGGAAGTGATGATTAAGGCAACTCGAGGGTAACATTGATGGATACCTTCATATAGGCATGCATTCAGTTAGAGATAATCATCAAAATACTAGCCACCTTGAGCCCTATATTGATAGCCTAGTAGCTATCATAAATTCTCAAGGCTGAGACAACCCTCTTTATCTATTGTATATGTGTGATTGTATTTTACTTCATCACTTGCTGCATCATTCGTTTGGAAAACGTGCATAAGCTGATTGTCTTGAAACTCCTTGTGATGCTTGACTATGATTGGTATGATGTTATATTCAAAAAAAGAATCCTTTAGTGTTTTGAGAGCTTATATAGCAAATATTTATTCTAAAAAAAATGATTAAAGAATTTTATTTTTAAATAAAAGTTAGTTTATTTTTAAATGTTAAAAGAATAACATTTTTAAATAAAATTTAGTTTATTTTTAAATGTTAAAAGAATAACATTTAAAAAAAAAAAAGTTAGTTTATTTTTAAATGTTAAAAGAATGACATTTTAAAATAAAATTTAGATTATTTTTAAATGTTAAAAGAATTACATTTTTAAATAAAAGTTAGTTTGTTTTTTTTTAATGTTAAAAAATTATTATTTTTTAGCTATTTCTAAATGTTAAAAGGGAATTCATTTTATAAGTTTATAGATAACTTATATAAAAATAAGAGAATCCCATTTGAAAATATAACAAACCCTTTTTATTATAAGTCAATGGAGTTCTTAATGAAGCATGGGGTTTCTAGAACGTGATAGATTGTGCATTCATGGAGGCTCCTGCCACTCTCCATCGACCAAAGGAAAGGAGAGTCTTTTTAGGTTAAATCTGGGAAGGTAATATTTTTAAAATGGAAAATATCCCATCTACCTTGAGGGATTTAGAAATAATTGATGGCTGTATATATACTTTTGAAGGGATAAGACAAGAGATCAAATATAGAGAAGGGGTTGATCATTCTAGGAGAAGAAAAAAACTACAGATATTGGAAGAAGAGAAGAAAGGAAAACTGCTAGATTAAGAACTAGAGACCTCGACGTTCATTGGGAAAGCGATATTCAGGTTGATTAATGGATTAACTACCTTGCTTATGTACGCTCGTTGGAATTATTGAGAGCTATGCTCGATGTTTGGGTTTAAGCTTGTTAATATTGGTTATACCTCCCTGTGGTATCAATTTATCTGGATGGCAGTAGCTTGTGTTTAGAGTAGAACCTTTGTAAAGGCTCATTAGAGTTGTGTTGCTCCCTTTTCTCTATCAAAATCATGGCTACGCGAGTAGCGTCTGTGTCTCCCTACCGCACCAAGAGCATAAACCTTAGATTGCTTTCTTTGACCCTGTTGTGGACGTCAAACTAGATCTGAGTGTCTTGAGTAAGGGGACCTCCTCCTCAACAGTATTTTTAACCTCTATCACCTATGCATGAGTTGTTAGACCAACCCTACTTGGTGTAGGCTTAGTGGTTGCTAGCCAATGGCTTAAACCAAGCCAGTAACCAGCGTCTGAGTATTCTTACCTTCCCTATCCATGATGTCGTCCATGGGGGCATTGAGCGTAGTTATTCGTTGGTGATCAATTGGTAGAAAACCTTGTGTTGTCCCTTGTCAACCATCGTGTGGCCAACTAAAATTGGTTGAGGATTTTCGTAGCTCCCTTGTGTCATTTGGATGCCACGTGTAGCTCTTTGATAAGTCCCCTATCGTAGAACTAACACTGTGTTTTTACCTTTAGGGTGTAGCTAAGTGTTACCTTTAACGTTGGAGAAGGGGCTCAATAAACCTTGGGTTGTGAGTCATATAGGGTAGATGTTATAGTTGTGCAGTCGCGTATTCCTAGAAATCCTTGCTACGTTGTTTTATATAAAGAAATTTTAAAGTTTACTAAATTAAGTAGAGGAAACTTAATTTAGGGAAAATAGAGAACTTTATAATATTTTCATAAATTAAGTAGAGGGAACTTAATTTAGGGAAAATAGAGAACTTTATAATATTTACATAAATTAAGTAGAGAAAGCTTAATTTAGGGAAAATAGAGAACTTTATAATGTTTTCATTTATTAATAGAGAAAACAGGAATAAGCATAAGGCGAGAAATACTAAAGGACCTATGAGGTCAAGGCAAGGAAAGTTCAATGGAAGATGTTTTGCATGTTACAGGTTTGGACACATGGCTTCACAGTGCATGGCTCAAGCAAGACAGGTTAATGGAAATTTCAGAAATGATAATTTCTTTTAAGGGTATTGCTACTCTTGTAATCAGTTTGGGCACAAGGCAATTAATTGCAAGGTTAACAACAGGAACAGGTTTGGTCCAACAGAGAGGATTCAAAAAATAGGTACATCTCAAAGGAATAACATTGTCAAATGTTATAAGTGCAATAATGAAGGACATACAACAAGATGGTGTAGAGCAAAAGTTCCAAGGTATAGGTTCAGGGCTATGAACAGGAACAGGAATAATGGCAAGAATAGGAATAATGATAGGAATAGGAATAATGGCTTGGACAAAAACAGGGATGAGAATATGAACAAGAATAGGAACATGAACATGGACAAGGATATCAGGAAAAATCATGGAAAGGTAGCTATGGACACTGATGATGATCAGTGCCTAATGGGAGTTTTACTCCCACCCTAGAATTAATCACCTCAACAGGAGGTGGGGGAGGGGCTAAGCTAAGAGGCTCATTCTTAGCCCTGAGCCCCAAAGGTGACCCTTTGCCATTGATGACAAAGGGGGAGATATTTGAGTAAGGGGGAGAGCCTTGAGTCAGGGGGAGCAAAGCTTTAGAGGATGGTTTTTAGTTGGTTTCAGTTTTGACAGTTGGCAGTTGCTTGAAAAAAAATTTCAGCAGTGGTTTCAGTAGTGGTTTGCCATCAATGACAAAGGGGGAGATTGTTGGAAATTTTGGGTATGTTGCCTAGATTCATGTTTGTGAGTTGTCATTGATGTCAAAAGGAGTTTGTGTTGATGTCAAAAGGAATTTGTGCTGATGTCAAAAAGATTTTGGTGCCAAAAATATCTTGAAAGTTCCATGATGTTTGTTTAAGGAATTTTATTAAAACCATGGTGACAAGGTTAAAGGTTTTTCTTAAAACCATCTGGACTCATTAAGGGTTTTTATTAAAACCATCTTGGCTTAATGAAAAGGTTTTGCTCCTTGAAAAAACCTTAAAAGTCCATTTTGATTATTAATAAATAAATTAACTCAAACCTTTGAAAAGGTTTTAAGTTAAGTTTATTATTAATAAAATAATAATTATTAATTTAATAATTATTATTGAAAAGGTTTCTAAACCCATAGTGGTGCTTATGTAAAAGACTTACAACACCGATGTCAACTTGCATGGGATGCAAAAGACTATTAAAGGGCATTAATTCCTAAGGTTCAATGCACCTCCGATTTGCGTAATTACCTTCGAACTTGTATTGCTCTATGACCTTCGATTTTGGATTGCTCTATGATTTTTGAGTTTCATATTGCTCTGTGTTTAAGTTCCAATTTCGTACGCCTGTGAGAAAGACAAATCTGGTCTGTGTTAAATTCGAATTTCATGCGCCTATGAGGAAGGAAATTTTGGTTGTCTTTTGCAAGCAAAGGGAAGGTAAAACGATGAGTAGCGCTTGAGATTTTCATTGGGCACTTGTGCTCCAACGGTGAAGGCAGTGGAGCGAAGGCGCTCACTAAGCAAAGGTGCCGAGTTCGATTCGTGATAGGCATGTTTCAATTTTTTCTTGGTCGCGGTTATTGTGCACATGGTACGATGGTTGCTTTGGGCCACGAGTTTGGAGGAGGAAGCACTTTGGTGCTTATGTTGGTGTCTCCACACTTCTCCTAAGGTTGGAGAATTGATTTTTGGCCAAGGTATATCTTTTGTTGATAATGTGGAATATTTGATTTGACTTGGCAATTATTGTTGGTAATTGGATGGAGGTATAAGGTTAAATAGAAATATTGCTTTGACATTGTTATTATTGATGCTTAATGTTTATATGGTAAATGCATTTAGAAGTAAATGTATTTTAGGAGTTATAAGGGTTTAAGGAATAATTGTGCTTAATGTCATATTGGGGTTAGAGAGCCTTTGGAGTTATTGAGTGGATATTCTCTTGTAATTATTTTTTGAGGTTGAAGTTATTTTGTGATATATTAAGTAGGAGTTATAAGGTGTAAAGGAATATTGTTGATATGTATATTTGTGAGTTTTGATTATTGATGAGTTGGAGTGATAAGGTGTTATTAGGACTCTTATCATTGTGCAGTATTCCATTGTTGCTAACTCTAATTTGTGGTAAATTGAGAGTTAGTGTTGTGACAGATTTTGAGTTCTCCTTCTTCATCAAAGTAAAGGTATGGGCACATTCTTCCATGGTTATTATTGATTGATGGTTTTTTGAAAATAAGTTTGGAGTGAAAAGGATTAAATTAAGTTTCCTTATTTGGAGTGGATCTTATTTTCTGAAAGTGGAAGTATTGATTATGCATTATGAGATCATGATGAGTTTATGAGTTATTGCATAATTTTGGTTTATGAGAGTGGAAGCATTTGAAGTTTGCTTTAGGGTTTTTGAGTGAGAAGCGTATGCCATTGCTATAAGTTGTTGAAACCCTAATTGAGTTGTTTGGTTGTTGAGAGTTTGGTTTTGAGATTGCTTCCATTGAGATTGAGTTGATCAAGTTATGCTTTACTTGATACATGAGTTGGGCTTGCTCCTTTGAGATTTGATTTTATCAAGTTGTACTTTGCTTGATAAACTTGATTGTGTGGTTAAGTTGAGCATTCCCATTTGAGATAAGTTGGAAATATCTTGAACCCCTTTTTGATGCTTAGAGAGAGATTGCTTTGAGTTCTTGAAAACTAACTTGGCTAGGGTTTGATAGCAAGTTATGGTTCTATGTTGGAGGAGTTGATTCCTTGATATTGCATTATTGGCAATTGTTGGGTTGTGGTTCAAGATCTTGTGAAAGTATACTACTCCTATGAGATTGATTTGAGTTGAGATTGAAAGTTAAAGGATAGAACATATTGAGTCTCTAAAAATTCTCTTTATGCTTCTATGAGACTGATTTGAGTTGAGATTGAGAGTTGAAGGATAGAACATATTGAGTCTCTAACAATTCTCTTTATGCTTCTATGAGATTGATTTGAGTTGAGATTGAAAGTTGAAGGATAGAACATATTGAGTCTCTAACAATTCTCTTTATGCTTCTATGAGATTGATTTGTTATGATTGGATGAAACACATTGGGTCTCTAACAATTCTCTTTGTGTGTTCACATTGAGCAAGTTTCTTGGTAAACTTGCTTGAGCTGATTTGGGCAAGTTCTTGGTGAGCTTGCTAGGACAGATTTGGATAGGTTCTTGTGGAGAACTTGTGGACTGATTTGGACAGGTTCTTGTGGAGAACTTGTGGACTTATTTGGACAGGTTCTTGTGGAGAACTTGTGGACTTATTTGGACAGGTTCTTGTGGAGAACTTGTGGACTGATTTGGATAGGTTCTTGTTGAAGAAATTGTGGATAGATTTGATGAAGTCTTGGTGAAGACTTGTGAGCAGTTGTGATTTATTTGTTCAAGATTTTGGCTTAAGCTTGGGATAGATCTGACAGAGATTTGAGAGCAGATTTGTGCTAGACCAGAGGACTGATTTTGGTGCAAATTTGTGATAGAGTTTGAGAGGACTTGTGTTGGACCAACTGACTGTGTTTAGTACAGGTGTTGATGAGAAGTTGTGGAGGTGATTAGTGAGGATAAAAGTCTCTAGAGCCAGAGCAAGGAGGACATGACGTCTTCTGTGGAAAGGAGTTCCACCTGCTAGCAACAAAAGAGATAGTGATCTTCTGAAGTATCATTTCCAGAGCTTTGGGGGATAGGACATCTCCTTTGGGCAGGAGGCTCATAAATACTTCTTTGGGGGATAGGACATCTCCTTTGGGTAGGAGGCTCATAAAAATTTTATTAGGGGAAGGATTCTCCTTTGGACAAGAATTCCATAAACATTGTAATTGGGAAGGATTCCCAAAGGATTTGATTGAGAAAATTTAGTGAAATATTTTCTCTGTGGAGTAGCCCACCTTGGGTGAACCACGTTATATTGATGTCTCAATTGTGTGATGACTTGTACACTGGTTTGATTACTGGTTTGATTTTGCTATTGGTTCATTGCATTGCTTTCTGAAGTAAAAGGAAAAATTTAAAAAGTGGTCTTATATTGTTCACCCCCCCTCTCAGTATAAGCTTGTGTTCTTCAGATTGGTGAATGGTTGTGAGAGCAATTGAGTGTGAAATTGAGAACTATCTTGAACTAGAGTTTGTGAAAGAACATGAGTATCATTGTTTGATAAGCAATGTTGGAAATATTTGAGTAAGATTTCATGTGCTTTATTAGGGTTTGTAAAAGATCATGAGTATCATTGTTATGTGAATTTGGAATCATCTTGAGTCAAGGTTGAGTTCTAGAGTGAGAGTTATTGGAAGCATTATGAAACACTTGGTTAGGGTTTGTAAGCAAGTTGTGTTTCATTGAGTGAATGGTTGAGTGAAATTGGATGAGCATTATTTATTGAAATAATTTGAGTGGTAGTTCAAGTTCTGTGAAACTAATTGTTCTCTATTCTAAATTGATTTTAAAAAGAGTTTGAAAGTGATAGAGTGATTTGTGAGTGTAAAACATATTGAGTCTCTTACCATTCTCTATATGTTTTTGTGGTTAAACAAAATTTTGAGTGAAATTTGTTTGTGTGATTGAAGAGGTTTTCTACAAAAGATTGAATTGAGTTGTGTATGCAAAGTTTACAATTGATTTGAATAAGCTTTTGTAAAAGCTAGTGGCTTATTTGAGTAAGTCCTAGAGTGGAATTGAGGACAGAGTGAAGCAAGCTTTTGTAAAATCTTGTTGGCAGATTTGAGTAAGTCCTAGAGGGGACTTAAGGATAGAGTTGAGTAAGCTTTTGTAAAATCTTAAGGATAGAATTGTGTGAGATTTTATGGAAGATTACAAGCAGATTTGAGACAAGTCTTAGTGAAGACTTGAGATCAAATTGACCAAGTTCTTGAAAGGAATTATGGACATATTTGAGGCAAGTCTTTGAGAAGACTTGAGAGCAGAGTTGATTGATTTGTTCAAACCTTGAGTTAAGGTTTGGGTAGATCTAGTAGAGTTGATTAGAGATTGAATCAAGCTTTGTGTTAAGGCTTGAGGATAGATTTGAGGATAGATTTTGGTACAGATTTGAGGGTAGATTTGTGCCAAATCAGAGACAAATATTGAGCAGATTTGTGCTAGACTAAAGGATTGTGTTTAGTGCAGATTTGAGATAGAGATTGAGTAGATTTGTGCTAGATCAAAGGATTGTGTTTAGTATAGATTTGAGATAGAGATTGAGCAAAGCTGAGAGTAAGCTTTGGAGGTGAGAGAGCATAGGACAATAATAACCAGTGGATAGAGATCCATTATCCAGGATAGTGAGGACAGAGGATAAGTTAGACAATAGAAAGTTCAACAAAGAAATGAACAATACACAAGTAAGGAATAGATGGAACATAAAACATGACAAGGTAGAAGAGACTAAGAGACCAATGGGGTCTAGGCAAGGTTTCTTCAATGGACGATGCTTCTCATGTCATAGATTTGGGCACATGGCTTCACAATGCAGGACACATGAAAGATAGGAAAATGGGAATTTCAAAAACATGCAGATTTTCCATGGCTATTGCTACTCATGTAATCAGTTTGGTCACAAGGCAATGAATTGCAAGGTTCATGACATAAAAGGATATGGCTTCACTAGGATAAATCCTAAGACATTTACACCTCCAAGGAATAATGACATTAAGTGTTATAAGTGCAATAATGATGGACATATAACAAAGTGGTGTAGAGCAGACATTTCAGAATCAAGTATGGACATGGATAGGAACATGAATAGGAACAACAATATGGATATGGAAAGGAACAAGAATAGAAATATGGATATGGATATAAACAGGAACAAGAATGTGGACATGGACAAGAACAGGAACAAGAACAATCAAAGAAATCAAAAGGATCAGATGAGAAGAAAAGAGGATAAAGGTAAAGACCAGTGTTTGCTGGGAGTAGAGATACTCCCACCCCAAAATTAACCACCTCAAGAGGAGTTGGGGGAGGGACTAAGCTAGGAGATTCATTCTTAGCCCCAAGCCCCAAAGGCGACCCTTTGCCATTGATGTCAAAGGGGGAGATATTTGAGTAAGGGGGAGATATTTGGTTTAAGGAGAAAGCATTGAGTCAGGGGGAGTAGAACAGAAAAAAGGTCAAGATTTGGTAAAAAAATTTGGGTTACCATCAATGACAAAGGGGGAGATTGTTAAAATTTTTATGACTACATGGGCAAGAAAAATAAAGGCACTCCTTATGTTTGAGCAAGAAAAAGAAAGACACCTTCCATGGTTGTGTGAGCAAAATAATGATCAAAGTTCAAAAAAATGTTTGCCCAAAATAACCTAAAGTTTAGTGATTTAAATATTTAATTAAAATTTAACCTAAACCCATAAGCTCTAAGGTTTAAAATTTTAATTTAAATATTTAAATATTCAAAATTGAGTAAAGGGCCAAAGAAATAATTAATTTGAAGTTTTAAATTATTTATATTTAAATAATTTAAAATTAAATATTTAATTTTTTGAGTAAATATTTAATATTTAAATTAAGTGGGCCATTGTTTTTAAATTAAGGTTGTTTTTGAAAACATTTATCAAAACTTTAAAACATGCACCGACGTCGTGTGTTAAAAACGTTTGGCCTCATGCGCCGACGCTCTCAAAAGATGGGCCAACCCTATATATAAAAGGGTGTTAAAAAGTTTTAGAAAATATACTTTTTGCTAGTGTGAAATAAAGACATTGAAGTGAATGAAATTTTAATCGTGCACACTTCGCAGAGGAATGATTGCATAGACTTTGAGGAATTGTCAAAAATTTAAAAGCACATGATGAAAGAAATTATTTCTCTCCGACGCTTATCTCAGATGGTGAATTCTTCTTGTGTTGATTATAGAAGAAGAGAGAGCGAGAGTTCAAATCACGTTACATTCAGTTTGTATAATTTTTTTTTGGGAGCGATCAGATAGATAGAGTTTTATTGGTATGCGCACTGTGTGTTATAATTGCATGTAGCCCAAGTAGTTTTCTAAGTGCAGCTAGGGTGCTAGGTTGGAAAGAGGTCGAGTGCATAAAAAGTAAATATAATGTTTTTGTGTTGATATGAAAATGAAGTAAAAAGTATTTTGATAAGTGTGGGGATTAAGATTTGTTGTTTATGTGAAAAATAATTATTGGGAAATTATTTGCAAGGAGTTTTTGAGGATATTTAAGCATTGAGATTGTCAAAGAGCTTGAATGTGATTGAGTCGGGTGTTGAGGTCAATTCTTCATCAAACAAAAGGTATGGGCATATTCTTCTTTGGTTGAAGTGATTGATTGAGGTTTTTATGAAAACAAAATTGGAGTGAAAAGGACTTAATTAGGGTTTCCTTATTGAGTGTGTTGAGTTAATGCTTCAAGGATTTTTGGAATAAAGAGTTGTTGTTAAAACCTTGTTTTATAAGCATTGTTGTTGAAGCCATTGATTGTGTGAAGAAATTGAACTAGGGTTTGCAAAGAACATGAGTATTATTGTTATGTGAAGATTGTCTTATAAGCATTGTTGTTGAAGTGAGTTTTTGAGTGAGGAAATTGAACCAGGGTTTGAAAATAACCTGAGTATCATTGTTATGTGAGAGTGGTTGATAAGCATTGTTGGAAATATTTTGAGTAAAGGATCATATGCTTGGACTAGGATTTGTAAGCAAGGATTGTTTCATTGATATTTTGGTTGAGTAGAGTTGGTTGAGCCTAGTCAAGTGGGTGTGTGAAGTGATTGTTCAAGTTCCATAAAACAAACTATTCTATATTATGAATTGATTTGAGAAAGTGATTGAGTATTGAGTTGAAGCATATTGAGTCTAACAATTCTTTGTATGTTTCTGAAAGAGTGATTGGAAGTGATTGAGCATTGAGGTGAATGTGAAGCATATTGAGTCTCTAAAAATTCTTTGTATGTTTTTGAAAGAGTGATTGAAAGTGATTGAGCATTGTGATGAGTATAGAGCATATTAAGTCTCTAACAATTCTCTTTATGTTTCTATGAGATTGGACAAGTTCTTGTGTGGATTTGTTGAGCAGATTTGAGGTAAGTATTTGAGAAGACTTGTGGATAAATTTGTGTAAGCTTTTGTGGAAGATTACAATACAAATTGAGAGAATATTTGGATAAGTTCTTGTGAGGACTTATTGAGTAGATTTGGACAAGTTCTAAAGAGGACTCGAGGAAAAATTTATGTGATCTTTTATGGAAGTTTACAAGGCATATTTGAGATAAGTCTTTGAGAAGACTTGAGATCAGAGTTGATTGATTTGTTCAAACCTTGAGTTAATATTTGGAGTAGATCCAGCAGAGTTGATTTGAGATTGAGTCAAGATTTGAGTTCAGGATTGAGGACAGAGATCGAGGATAGATTTGTGCTATACCGACGGACTATGTTTAGTAAAGATTCAAGGACATAGTTTGGTGTAGATTTGAGGATAGGTTTATGCCAAACTAGAGACAGATATTGAGAACATATTTGTGCTAGATTGAAGGACTGTGTTTAGTGTAGATTTAAGACAGAGTTTTGGAGGTGACAAAGTTGAGGATAGAGATCTCCAGCCAGAGTAGGGAGGACAAGTGTCTTATGTGGATAGAGTTCCATTTGCTAATGGCAATGGAATAATAGAGGTGAGATTTTATCTCATTATGCTTTCAATAGTGGGTTTAAGATAAATAATGAAACTGAAGCTTGGGTGGCTTTGGATGGGTTAAAAATATGCAAACAAATGAAATGGAATAGAGTATGGATGGAAGGTGATTCACTAATAGTAATAGATGTAATTTTGAGGAAAGTAAAGGCTCCATGGAACATACAAGAGATAATTGTGGAAATACAAAACCTTTCTATAGAGTTTAAAGAAATCATGTTTACACATACATTAAGGGAAGGAAACACGTGTAGATAGGCTAGCCAATAGAGGGGTTTTAATTGAGGATCATGAAGTTAAATTCTCTTTTCTATGGTTAGAAGAAGTAAGTTTAGTTGAAGCCAACAAGAAAATGTTGAATGCCTAAATCAAATAATGATTAAGATTTACTTTAATGTTTTATATTGGTAATAATTGCTTTATTTTACAACAGTAATGTGTTTTCACTTTTCATATAAACTATTTATTTTAATTTTTGTAGTTGCACTTATGGTTTAGGAAGGAAACTAACAATCCAAATTTGGTAAAGCGAACTATGATAGTGTGATGTTTCAAAAATATTAATCTACTAAGATACAATACATAAACAATAGAGATGGAGTTTTAGTTTTGTGAAGGTTGCTATAGAAAAATATCAAGAAGAAGGATGTTAAATTTTGAAATATTTGTATTCACACAAAAAAATTGAAGAAGATCTAGAAAAGAAAATCAAGAATTCAATCATTTTGTAAAATATGTAGGTATCTAGCTATAACAACTCAATTGAGATAAGAATTGAATTTGTTTGTAGAGTCTCAAGCTCTAAAGGAGAGAGTTTTGATTTGTTAAGGGTGAGGGACCCAAGTACAACCCCTTGTTCTCTAGCAAAAAAAATTATAATATTACTATCTAATCAGATATATAATATAAATAAACTTTATTTCAATTTTATATAATTAATTTAAAAATTTAATTTTCTTTACTTTTTGAACTAAACCAACTTTAAAAATTGAAGTCATTGTCCTTGTAAACACACCCCATTGTAATGTAGTTGGACTCTCATCCAAGTTACCTAAGTTAAAATCACGGGAAGGGTGACCCCATTCCCCATTATATACATGAGAAGGATGGCCCCAAGTTGTGCTTTACATTATTTCAACAAAAAAATTGAAGTAATTGTAAAGCCCCATGGAGGGAAAAATTAAACAAAAACTTCTATAATTTTAAATCATTACAAAGTTAAAATCACCCTTAAAATCAAGTCAAGCTTAGAAAAATTAAAAATCACCTTTAAAATCAAGTTAAGCTTAAAAAATTTGTAGAATCCCTTTAGGGTCATGGCCATCATTATCCTACCTAAACAAAAACTTGTATAATTTTAAATCATTACATAGTTAAGTCAAATTTAGAAAAGTTAAAATAACCCTTAAAATCAAGTCAAGCCTGGAAAAATTAAAGCCACCTTTAAAATCAAGTTAAGCTTAAAAATATTGTAAAATCCCTTGAGAGGGTCATGGCCATCATCATCCTACCTAAACAAAAACTTCTATAATTTTAAATCATTACATAGTCAAATCAAATTTATAAAAGTTAAAATCACCTTTAAAATCAAATCAAACTTAAAAAAAATTGTAAAATCCCTTGATAAGATCATAGCCATCATCATCCTACCTAAACAACATAACTATTGTTTTTCCTTTGATATGAATATAACCACTATATTAGAAAAAAATCTCATTCACAGTGCCTAAAACCTTCACCTCTTTCAGCATTTATCTTTCAAACGTATTAAAAAATATCCATTCAACTCTTTATCTATTTATTTTTTAAACATTGTAAAACACATCATATCTTCTAAATATCCATTCCCACCAATTTTTAAGTCCATAACCCGAAAGACAAACCCATGTCACAAGTCACTGTGACAAGTTTGGTTTTCTCTCAAAAGTCAATTGCGTGATGACCCCGCTATCGTGTGCTTTGGGTTCGCAGTGGAATTCGGCTACGCGCATGAAATTGACTGTTTTTTTCTTATCTGGAATTGACTGTGTTTATTAACATTTTCTATCCCCACCGCGAAAAGAAGGGAAGGAAGGCGGACACAAGTTTGTTTTTCTATCAAATGTCAAAAGCATGACGACCCCGCTAAAATGCGTGTCCATCTCCTAATCGGCACTCACCTTCTATAAATAGCCTTTTACACGCTATTACCTTTGCTTTGGACGGTGGTGTCATTTCCGATAGCTTGTGCGATCTCCGTTCTATCGAACACGTGGAATTACCGCGCAATCAATTAACAGGTACTCTTGCTCTCTGTCTTGGAAATCTATCGCATCTTCAATTTCTTGATCTTTCCTCGAATCAACTAAACGGTAATATCCCCGAATCTTTAGGCCTCTACCTATTCTATTTTCTATGAAAGGTGTCATTAAAGTAGTGGTATAATTAAGAATGTCAATTTCAATAACAATAGACACCTTAAAAAAATAATATCTAAGGTATGATAGGTGATAACTAAGATGCATTTTTTAAGTCCAAGGCATGATAGGTGATCATTGAGATGAATTTTTAATCCAAAGTAGTGTCTTGATAGCACTATATGATAAGTATTTTATGGATCTAGTTATTGATACAAGGTTTAGGAATACCAAAAATAATTTTTCATAGCAAAAGTTTGGAAGGAGAGAAATAATTGCATTCAAGTTTGCCGAGGTGGTAAAATTCCCCAGTTATAATCTCAAACCTTTTACACATATTTATCTTTGATGAATAAGATTTTGGCTTTTGTTGATATGATTGTTGGAAAAAATTCCCATTGTTCTCTAGATAGCACTAGTATCTTGTTTATTTTTAATGTTTTACTATGCATATTAGGTACTTATAATTCATTAAATCCTATAAATTCCAAGACTATTTGTTTCTGATTATAATGATAAACTTTTTTACTTAATATAGCCACTAGAAAATATAGAGGAGCAAACTTCAGTCCATCTTTTTCAAAATAGAGAATAGAATATGTATTGCAACCTCTAATAGAAACTATGCAATGTTCTTGGTATTGTATTCTTTTTCATGTTGTTTTTTTGACTTTATTATGCTCTTGTGATTTGGATAATTATATTTATTCTTTTCTGTTATCAAGATTATTGTAGATCAAAGAGTTCATTTGATCTTGTTCCAAATCAGATAATTTTTTATTTACTCTTTTTATTGTAGATTTAACAAAGAAACATTTCCTATGTTTCCAAGGTTTTATTTTTTTACTTTATTTGCACTTACGTTCCACTTTATTATCATTGCATATACTTTTTTTTTTCTCCAAAATTTTTACAGGTATTGTCTTGTTGTATCTAACTTAATTTATAATGGTTCATGCCGATACATGCATTCCAAATATGATCATAAAAAAACAACTATTTAACTAGTTTAGCATCCACAATGACTAATTAGTAAATAATCTTCTATTCATAAGGTTCAACTCTCTACTTCCCCTTAAATTGTTTTGCAATATCTGGATTTTATAAGAAAAATTACCTTTGTTGCCAAGATTTGGATTTCTTTCCTTTCATTGTTCTTATGTTTCCAATTTTCTATAGTTTTATAAACTTATTTTTTCCTACAAAAGTTTTACAGACATTGTCTTGTATAACTTAGTTTATAATGGTTCGTGCACATAACAAAGTATTTCGTATGTGATTATACTAAGGCAACTACTTGACTAGTTTAGCATTCATAAAGGCCGACTAGCAAATAATATGTGAGGTTTAGAGCTCTTCTTCCTTTAATTTGTTATTGGACTCTAATAACCATTGATTTTTAAATTTATGCTTTGCTTATGATTTTGATGTCTATATATTTATTTATTTTTATTTTTTTTAAATGGTGCATTTTTAATTCCATTTTCCCTCAATTGATTTACATTGTGTATTAACAAATTTTATTTATTTTTTTAAGATCTACAAATTGATGTGGTACACACTCTTGTTGTGGATATTTTATACAAAAGCCTTGTACCTCCCAATAAGGTTTGAATTTTCCCACTCTCTTTGGAGTTATCATTCCAAGTTGTTATTGTTTTGCTTATGTAGTTTGCTCTTTTTTATTTTTGAATTCTAAAATGAATTGTGGATATTTTACAAGAATATATAAATTTGCAATGGTTCTTGCATGTTAGAGGCCTCATACATGTGATTATGCGAGGGATATTGGTCAAGTACCTCAACATCTATGATGCCTAACCAATCAATCATCTTCAATAGTGAGAATCAACCATCTCCTTCCCTTTGATTTCTCTTCAAAATCAATAGGTATATATTCATCCATTTTAGTTGATTGGCTAAATATTTTTTATTCATTTTTTGTTATTTAGTGTTTCCTATAATATGGTACACTCTCTAAATCTATGCTACCAACATACCCACCTTGTTTCTCCAGAAATAGAACAATTGCTTCCCACTGCTTAGAGCCCTTAGAAGGAAGGATGAAGCAAAGATTGTTTTGGTCATATTAAAAAAATATAAGAATCAAATATGCATCCCTTTTGGTAATAGAGAACCATACAAAGTTTTTGTTATTAGACTCTAATAACTATTGATTGATGAATTTATGCTTTGCTTATGATTTTGATGTTTATATGTTTTTTTTTACTGGTATTTTTTTTTATATCCATTTTCTCTTGGTTGATTTACGTTGTATATTAACAAAATTTTATTTGCTTCATTAAGGTCAACAAATTGATTTGCTACACATTATTGTTGTGGATATTTCATACAAAAGTTTTGTACCTCACACTAAGGTTTGAATTTGTCTCCTCTCTTTGGAGTTATCATTCCAAGTTGTTATTGTTTTGCTTAGGTAGTTTGTTCTTTTTTTATTTTGTATTCTAAAATAAATTGTGGATATTTTCTAAGAATATTTAAATTTGCAATGGTTCATGCATGTTACAAGACTCATATATGTGATTATATTAGGAAAATTACCTCGACATCTATGATGCCTAACTAGTTAATCATATTCAATAGTGAGGATAAACCATCTTCATCCCTTTGATTTTTTATTCAAAATCAATAGGTACGTTTTCATCTATTTTAGTTCATTAGCTAAAGTTTTTCTCTACTACCAACATACCCACCTTGTTTCCCCATAAATAAAATAATTAGTTCCAACTGCATAGTCCCTAGAAGGAAGGATAAAAAAAAGACTATTTTGGTCATATTAAAAAAAAAAAGAGAATCAAATATGCATCCCTTTTGGTAAAAGAGAAACATACAAAGTTCTTGTCATTGGACATTAATAACTGTTGTTTTTTAAATTTATGTTTCGCTTGTGATTTCTAAAAGAGAAACATACTTTTATTTTTTAATTTCTTAAATGGTGTGTTTTTATATCCATTTTATTTTGGTTGATTTATATTTGTATATTAATTGATTTTATTTACTTTTTTAATATAAAAAAATTAATTTGGTACACATTGTTGTTGTGGATATTTTATACAAATCCTTGTACCTCCCACTAAGGTTTGAATTTCCCTCCTCCCTTTGGAGTTATCATTCCAAGTTGTTATTGTTTTGCTTATGTACTTTGTTTTTTTTTCATTTTTATATTCTAATATAAATTGTGGATATTTTATGAGAATATCTAAATTTGTAATGGTTCCTATGTGTTACAATCCTCATACATGTAATTATACTAGGGAAACCGATCAAGTACCTCAATATCCATGATGCCTAACCAGTTAATCATTTTCAATAGTGAGGATCAACCATTTTTTTCTCTTTGATTTTTTCTTTAAAAATTATTAGTATATTCTCATCCATTTTAGTTGATTGGCTAAAGATTTTCTATTCAATTATTGTTCTTTAGTGTTGCCTACAATATGGCACAATCTTTAAATCTCTACTACCACCATAACCACTCAATTTTCCCATAAATAGAACAACTGCTTCCCACTACATAGAGCCCCTTGAAGGAAGGATGGAGCAAAGACTAATTTGGTCATATTGAAAAAAAGAGAATCAAATATGCTTCCCTTTTGGTAATAGAGAAACATATAAAGTTCTTGTTATTGGACTCTAATAACTATTGATTTTTGAATTTATGTTTTGCTTGTGATTTTGATGTATATATCTTTGTTTCTTTATTTTTTAAACAATATGTTTTTATATCCATTTTATCTTTGTTGATTTTTTTTTTATTTACTTAGTGGAATTGATAGTCGCCATGATAATCCGTGCAGTATTTCCCTACAACCACTAAGCCACATTCATGTTGAACATTTTACGTCGTTGGGAACACATTGGAATACAGACAAGCACCCAGTTCGTTATCTTTGTTGATTTATATTGTGTATTAGAATATTTTATTTGTTTCTTTAA
This sequence comes from Wollemia nobilis, assembly GCA_028583015.1. Classification (NCBI taxonomy): domain Eukaryota; kingdom Viridiplantae; phylum Streptophyta; class Pinopsida; order Araucariales; family Araucariaceae; genus Wollemia; species Wollemia nobilis. Next base: position 101,339 of record JAQPPZ010001360.1, read on the forward strand.
GATTAGAAAATTGATTTGGTACACATTATTATTGTGGATATTTTATACAAAAGCTTTGTACCTCCCAATAAGGTTTGAAGTTCCCTCCTCTCTTTGGAGTTATCATTCCAAGTTATATTAATATTTTGAAAATCAAGCTATTTTTCCTTAATACCCCTCATAATAGGCAAAAAGCTATTTCTAGAATCCTGGGATGTACCATTGCTAAATTCCCCTCTATTTATTTAGGGCTACCTTTGTTTAAAAGAAGGATAAAAAAAGACCTATGGAATCCACTTTTGGAAAGGGTGTAGAAAAAGTTGGGGGGATGGAAAGGAGCACTTCTAAGTCAAGCAAACAATGTCCAAATGGTCAAATCTACCCTTCAAAGCCAGTTGGTGTACTTTATTTCTATTTTTAAAATCCCTAGGAAAATTGCCCAAAAGCTTGAACAATTTCAAAAAACCTTTCTTTGGTCAACGATCGAGGATAAAAAGAGATTCTGTTTCATTTTCTAGGACCACATGTGCTTCTTGAAAAGTGCATGAGGCCTTGGGTTGAGAAAGATTAAGCATATGAACAAAGCTTTAATGGCAAATCAGAGCTAGAGATTTGTTTCTCAAGAAAACAATGGATAGGCCCAAATTATCTCTACTAAATACTTGCACAGGGAATTAAGCTTCATGGAAGATCAAAACCCCTTGCATGGTTGGACCTTTTGGAACAACATTGTTAAAACAAAAAATCTTCTTCAAAAAGGTCTTAAATGGAGATTAGGCAATGGAGAGAGTATTGACTTCTGGGAAGACCCATGGCTTGAGGATGTGCCTCTCATGGACATTTCTTCTTTTGCTATCTTAAGGCCCAAATTTTCTCAGTACTTTGGTCCCAAAGTGGTAGACTATATTGAAGAAGTCGTAGGTACTAAAAATAGAAAGATATTATGAGGTTTATCCTAGCTCAAGGAGTGGAGATTCCCTTAAAATCCCTTGATCTCACATTAAAATATTAGGTTGTTAGGAACTATGTTTGTGTGAACTCGTTAATCTGAAAAAAAAGGGAGTGGCACCTTTTCAGTGAAGTCTGCCTACTACCTAGCTACTGATGAAAATGCATGCTAGTTCCCTTGCAGTCCAGTCTGGTTCAAAGAACTTACCTCTAAAGTTAATTTTTCTTTGGCTTACCCTCCAAAACAAAATTATTTTTTTGCAAAATATTAAGAAAAGAGTAATGGTCATTCCTAACCAGTGCTATCTATGTGGGGCTCATGAGAAAAACACTTAGTATCTCCTTTTAGAATGCTCCTTCCCGTTGAATATCCTTTCCTTTTTTTTTTCAACCTTGGGAGTCAGTTGGGTGGTTTTAAATTCTCTGAAATGCTTTTTTGATCATTGATACTTTTCTCTCTTCCCCATCCCCAAATGTCGTATCTTATGGAAGCTCAGTCTCCCTCATTTATTTTGGGGAATTTGGAAAGAAAATAACTATAGGGCCTTTAAAGATCATTCTTCAAACACCTCCTTTGTGGGTTTTAAAATTCTTAGTGCTTTATTTTAAAATGTCTCAGTTATCTCTTTCCCCTCTTCTAATATCCCTCCTCTTAAGGCTTCTCTCTCTTCTAGCCTAGGTTTACCCATTGGGGTCCCTAATCCCCCTCTCGCTAGCTCGAGGAGGCTGTAAATCAAATGGAGCTCTCCCCTTTGGACTGGCTTAAATTAAATTTTTATAGAGCATCCAAAGGAAATCTGGGGATGGTAGGAGCTAAAGGAGTGATCAAAAACTCCAATGGAGAAATTGTTCTAGCCTTTGTTGAGAACCTTGGTTACCAAACCAATAATTTTGCAGAGGCCAAGGCCCTCTTCTAAGATTTATCACTATTTGATTCAATGGGGGCTGATAAGGTTATTATAGAAGGGGATTATTTATACATTATCAATATCCTCACTAAACATGCTTTATCCAGTTGAAATATTGATAATCTCATGGATGAATAAAAAATATTCCTAAGAAAATTTGTGAACCCCCAAAGTAATCATATTTATAAGGAAGGTAACAAGGTTACAAATTTCCTTGCCAATATCGAGGCTCATAATGAAGGTATATCTATCTGAACAGATAACTTCCTACAAGACCTTGTTTCTTTGGTGAGTAGTGATATTATTCTCAATAATGACAACAACTAATTTTATTCACTTAATTGTTCTTTTATTCTTCCTTTACCCATATTTGCCTCTGTATCCTCTATGGTTTTTGAATTCTTATTTTTTTTATGGGAAAGTTTACAAGTGGTCTAGATGATGAGATATATCAAGAACAACAAGATATTTACTGAGGAGGACCTAGAGTAGGCGCTCTGGTTTCAGTTTCTTAGTTTACTCTATTTTTGTTGGATCTAGTGTTGGTGGGTTCTATCTCTGGTTCTCTATTGTCTTGTTCTATTTGTGTGTTTGTTATTAGTCGTTTCTCCCATGTTTCTCTTATGGGCTAGGTCTTCCCCTATGCTGTGTTTTTTTCTTGGATGTTGTTAGGGCTACTTTATTGGTCCGGTTTGTAAATATATAAAAGGTTCGAGACCCTTTTAAAATATTTTCTTTTTTACCTAATAAAAAAAATTATTCTAAGTTGTTATTGTTTTGCTTATGTGGATTGTTATTTTTTATTTTTGTATTCTAAAATGAATTGTGGACATTTTCTTAGAATTTCTAAATTTGCAATGGTTCCTGCACGTTACAAGCCTCATACATGTGATTATGCGAGGGAAACTACTCAAGTACCTTGACATCCATGATGACTAACTAGTCAATCATCTTTAGTATTGAGGATCATCCATCTCCTTCACTTTGATTTTCTCTTCAAAATCAATAGGTATATTTTCATCTATTTTAGTTGGTTGGCTAAAGATTTTCTATTCAAATATTCTTATTTAGTGTTGCCTATAATATGGTACAGTCTCTAAATCTTTGCTACTAACATACCCACCTAGTTTCCCCATAAATAGAACAACTACTTCCCATTGCATAGAGCCCTTAGAGGGAAAGATGGAGCAAAGGTTATTTTGGTCATACTAAAAAAAAGGAGAAACAAATATGCATCCCTTTTGGTAATAGAAAAACATAAAAAGTTCTTGTTATTGGACTCTAATAATTGTTGATTTTTGAATTTATGTTTTGCTTGTGAATTTGATGTTTTTATCTTTATTTTTTCATTTTTTAAATGGTTTATTTTTATATCCATTTTTCCTCAGATGATTTATATTGTGCATTAATAAATTTTATTTGTTTTTTTAAGATCAACAAATTGATTTGGTACACATTGTTGTAGGTATTTCATACAAAAGCCTTGTACCTCCCACTAAGGTTTGAATTTCCTCACTTTCTTTGGATTTATCATTCCAAGTTGTTATTGTTTTTCTTATGTAGTTTGTTATTTTTCATTTTTGTATTCTAAAATGAATTATGGATATTTTTTGAGAATATCTAAATTTGCAATGGTTCCTACATGTTACAAGTCTCATACATGTGATTATACGAGGGATACTAGTCAAATACCGTGACATCTATGATGCCTAACCAATAAATCATCTTCAATAGTGAGGATCAACCATCTCCTTCCCTTTGATTTCTCTTCAAAATCAATAGGTATATCTTCATCCATTTTATTTGATTGGCTAAAGATTTTTTATTCAATTGTTGCTATTTAGTGTTGCCTATAATATGGTACAATCTCTAAGTCTATGCTACCAACATACCCACCTTGTTTCTCTAGAAATAGAACAATTGCTTCCCACTGCATAGAGTCCCTAGAAGGAAGGATGAAGCAATGACTATTTTGGTCATATTGAAAAAAAATTGAATATGCATCCATTTTTGTAATAGAAAAACATATGAAGTTATTGTTATTAGACTCTAATAACTATTGATTTATGAATAAATGCTTTGCTTACGATTTTGATGTTTATATATATATATATATATATATATATATATATATATATATTTTAAATGGCGTGTTTTTATATCCATTTTCCCTTGGTTGATTTACGTTATGTATTAACACATTTTATTTGCTTCATTAAGGTCAACAAATTGATTTACACATTGTTGTTGTGGATATTTCATACAAAAGCCTTGTACCTCCCACTAAGATTTAAATTTATCTCCTCTTTTTGGAGATCATTCCAAGTTGTTATTGTTTTGCTTAGGTAGTTTGTTCTTTTTCATTTTTGTATTCTAAAATAAATTGTGAATATTTTTTGAGAATATCTGAATTTGCAATGGTTCTTGTGTGTTGCGGGATTCATATATGTGATTATATTAGGGAAACTAGTCAAGAACCTCAACATCTCTGATGCCTAACCAGTCAATCATCTTTAGTAGTGAGGATCAACCATCTTCATCCCTTTGATTTTTCCTTTAAAATCAATAGGTATATTTTCATCCATTTCAACTAATTAGCTAAAGATTTTCTTTGCTACCAACATACCCACCCTGTTTTCCCATAAATAAAAGAGTTGCTTCCAATTGCATAGTCCCTAGAAGGAAGGATAAAGCAAAGACTATTTTGGTCATATTGAAAAAAAAGGAGAATCAAATATGCATCCCTTTGGGTAAAAGAGAAATATACAAATTACTTATTATTGGATATTAATAACTCTTTATTTCTGAATTTATGTTTTGCTTGTGATTTTTATGTTTATACCTTTGTTTTTTATTTTTTAAATGGTACGTTTTTATATCCATTTTCTTTTGGATGATTTACATTTGTGTATTAACTAATTTTATTTGCTTTTTAAATATCAACAAATTGATTTGGTATACATTGTTGTTGTGGATATTTCATACAAAGCCTTGTACGTCCCACTAAGGTTTGAATTTCCCTCCTCTCTTTGGAGTTATCATTCCAAGTTGTTATTGTTTTGCTTATGTACTTTTTTTTTATTCTAAAATAAATTGTGGATATTTTATGAGAATGTCTAAATTTGTAATGGTTCTTTCGTGTTAGTCTTCATACATGTAATTATGCTAGGGAAACTGGTCAAGTACCTCGATATCCATGATGCCTAACCAGTTAATCATTTTCAATAATGAGGATCGACCATTTATTTCCCTTTGATTTTTCTTTTAAAAATCATTAAGTATATTCTCATCCATTTTAGTTGATTGGCTAAAGATTTTATATTTAATTATTGTTCTTTACTATTTCCTACAATATGGTACAATCTCTAAATCTCTACTACCAACACACCCACCCAATTTCCCCATAAATATAACAACTCCTTCCCACTACATAAAGCCCCTAGAAGGAAGGATGGAGCAAAGACTATTTTGGTCATATTAAAAAAAAATCGAATACACATCCCTTTTGTTAATAGAGAAGCATACAAAGTTCTTGTTATTGGACTATAATAACTATTGATTTCTAAATTTATGTTTTTCTTATGATTTTTATGTTTATATATTTGTTTTTTTTTTTTTTAAATTTTTAAAGGGTGTGTTTTTATATCCATTTTCCCTCAGTTGATTTACATTGTGTATAAACAAGTTTTATTTGCTTCTTTAAGAACAACAAATTGATTTGGTACAAATTGTTGTGGATATTTCATACAAAATCCTTGTACCTCCCATTAAGGTTTGAATTTTTCTCCTCCCTTTGGAGTTACGATTCCAAGTTGTTATTGTTTTTCTTATGTAGTTTGTTCTTTTTCATTTTTGTATTCTAAAATGAATTGTGGATATTTTTGTGAGAACATCTAAATTTACAATGGTTCCTGCATGTTATAGGCCTCATACATGTGATTATGTTAGGGAAATTGATCAAGTACCTTGACATCCATGATGCCCAACCAATCAATCATCTTTTATAGTAAGGATAAACCATCTCCTTCCCTTTGATTTCCCTACAAAATCAATAGGTATATTTTCATCCATTTTAGTTGATTGGATAAAGATTTTTTACTCAACTATTGTTATTTAGTGTTGCTTATAATATGGTACAGTCTATAAATCTCTGCTACTAACATAAAAAGTTCATGTTATTGGACTCTAATAACTATTGATTTCTAGATATATGCTTTGTTTATGATTTTGATGTTTATATTTTTGTTTATATTTTTATTTTTTAAATGATGTGTTTTTATATCCATTTTTTCTCGATTGGTTTACATTTATATTGTGTATTAACAAATTTTATTTACTTCTTTAAGATCAACAATCTGATATGATACACATTGTTATGGATATTTTATACAAAATCCTTGTACCTCCCAATAACGTTTGACTTTCCCTCCTCTATTTGGAGTTATCATTCCAAGTTGTTATTGTTTTGCTTATTTAATTTATTCTTTTTTTACTTTTGTGTTCTAAAAGGAATTGTGAACATTTTCTAAGAATATCTAAATTTGCAATGGTTCTTGCATGTTACAGGTCTCATACATGTGCTTATGCTAGGGAAATTGATCAAGTACATAGACATCCATGATGCCTAATCAATCAATCATATTCAATAGTGAGGATCATCCATCTCCTTCACTTTTATTTTTCTTCAAAATCAATAGGTATATTTTCATCCATTTTAGTCGATTGGCTAAAGATTTTCTATTCTACTCTTGTTATTTAGTGTTGCCTAAAATATGATATAGTCTCTAAATATCTGCTACCAATATATCCATCACGTTTTCTCGTAAATAGAACAACTACTTCCCATTGCATAGAGCCCCTAGAAGGACAGATGGAACAAAGGTTGTTTTGGTTATAATGAAAAAAAGGAGAAATGAATACACATCCCTTTTGATAATAGAGAAACATACAAAGCTCTTGTTATTGGACTCCAATAACTATTAATTTTTGAATTTATGCTTTGTTGTTTATATCTTTGTTTTTTTATTTTTAAAATAATGTGTTTTTATATCCATTTTCTCTCAACTTATTTATATTGTGTATTAACAGATTTTATTTGCTTCTTTAAGATCAAAAAATTGATTTGATACACATTATTACTGTGGATGTTTTATACAAAAGCTTTGTACCTTCCACTAAGGTTTGAATTTCCCTCCTCTATTTGAAGTTGTTATTGTTTTTCTTGTGTAGTTTGTTCTTTTTCATTTTTGTATTCTAGAATGAATTGTGGATATTTTCTTAGAATATCTAAATTTGTAATGGTTCTTGCATGTTACAGGACTCATACATGTGATTATGTGAGGGAAACTAGTCAAGTACCTTGACATCTATGATGACTAACCAGTAAATCAGATCAACCATCTCCTCCACTTTGATTTTTCCTTCAAAATCAATAGGTAGATTTTCATCAATTTTAGTTAATTGGCTAAAGATATTTTATTGGACTGTTGTTATTTAATGTTGCATATAATATGGTATAATCTTTAAATATATGCTATCAACATACCCACCTTGTTTCCCATAAATAAAACAACTGCTTCCGACTACATAGAGCCCCTAAAAGGAAGGATGGAGCAAAGACTGTTTTGTTCATATTGAAAAAAAGGAGAATCAAATAAACTTCTCTTTTGGTAATAGAGAAACATACAAAGTTCTTGTTATTGAACTCCAGTAACTATTGATTTTTGAATTTATGTGTTGCTTGTGATTTTGATGTTTATATCTTTATTTTTTTATTATTTTTTAAAAGATCTATTTTTTATATCCATTTCTCTTGGTTGATTTACATTGTGTATTAACATATTTTATTTGCTTCTTTAATATCAACAAATTGATTTGATACATGTTGTTGTTGTGGATATTTCATACAAAAGCCTTGTACCTCCCACTAAGATTTGAACTTCCCTCCTCTCTTTGGAAATATCATTCCAAGTTGTTATTGTTTTGCTTATTTAATTTGTTCTTTTTTATTTTTGTATTCTAAAATGAATTGTGGATATTTTCTAAAAATATCTAAATTTGCAATGGTTCATGCATGTTACAGGTTTCACACATGTGATTATGCTAGGAAAATTGGTCAAGTACCTAGACATCCATGATTTCTAATCAATCAATCATCTTCAATTATGGGGATAATCCATCTCCTTCACTTTGATTTTCCCTTCAAAATCAATAGGTATATTTTCATTCATTTTAGTTGATTGGCTAAAGATTTTCTATTCAACTCTTATTATTTAGTGTTGTCTATAATATGGTACAATCTCTAAATCTCTGCTATACCCACCATGTTTCCCTATAAATAGAACTACTTCCCATTGCATAGAGCCCTTAAAGGGAAGGACGAAGCAAAGGTTATTTTGGTCATACTAAAAAAGGAGAAACAAATATGCATCCCTTTTGGTAATAGAAAAATATATAAAATTCTTGTTATTGGACTTTTGTTGAAATCTGAATTTATGCTTTGCTTGTGGTTTTGATGTTTATATATTTATTTTTTTTAAATGGTTTGTTTTATATCCATTTTTCCTTAGTTGATTTATATTGTGTATTAACAAATTTTATTTGCTTCTTTAATATCACCAAATTTATTTAGTACACATTATTGTAGGTATTTCATAAAAAAACCTTGTACCTCCCACTAAGGTTTGAATTTCCTCACTCTCTTTGGATTTATCATTCCAAGTTGTTATTGTTTTGCTTATATAGTTTTTTCTTTTTCATTTTTGTATTCTAAAATGAATTATGGGTATTTTTTTAGAATATCTAAATTTGCAATGGTTCCTGCATGTTAGAGGTGTCATACATGTGATTATGCGAGGGAAACTGGTCAAGTACCTTAACATCCATGATGCCTAACTTGTCACTCATTCATCTCAATAGTGAGGATCAACCATTTCCTTCACTTTGATTTTTCCTTCAAAATCAATAGGTATATTTTCATAATTTCTGTTGATTGGCTAAAGATTTTCTATTCAACTATTGTTATTTAATGTTGTCTACAATATGGTATAGTCTCTAAATTTTTGCTACCAATATACCCACTCTGTTTTCCCTTAAATAGAACAACTGCTTCCCACCACATAAAGCCCTTAGAAGGAAGGATGGAGCAAATATGATTTTGATCATATTGGAAAAAAAGAGAACTGAATACACATCCCTTTTGATAATAGAGAAACATACAAAGTTTTTGTTATTGGACTTTAATAATTGTTGATTTTTGAATTTATGGTTTGCTTGTGATTTTGATGTTTATATCTTTATTTTTTTTAATTTTTGAACAATGTATTTTTATATCCATTTTCCCTTGGTTGATTTAAATTGTGTATTAACATATTTTATTTTCTTCTTTAAGATCAAAAAATTGATTTGGTACACATTTTTATTGTGGATATTATAGACAAAAGTCTTGTACCTCCCATTAAGGTTTTAATTTCTTCGTTCTCTTTGGAGTTATCATTCCAAGTTGTTATTATTTTGCTTATGTAGTTTGTTCTTTGTCATTTTTATATTCTAAAATGAATTGTGGATATTTTTTGAGAATATCTAAATTTGTAATGGTTCCTACATGTTATAGGCCTCATAAATGTGATTATGCTAGGGAAACTAGTCAAGTACCTTGCAATCTATTATGCCTAACCAATTAATCATATTCAATAGTGAAGGTTAGCCACCTCATTCCCTTTGATTTTCCTTTCAAAATTAATAAATATATTTTCATTCATTTTAATTTATTGGCTAAATATTTTCTATTCAATTGTTGTTATTTAGTATTGCTTACAATAAGGTACTATCTCTAAATATTTGCTACCAACATACCCACCCCGTTTTCCCATAAATAGAATAATTACTTTCCACTGCCAAATGATATTTGTATTAGACCAAATAATTCTTTTGAGCCTTCTATTGCTTGAATCTAGAAACTAAAGCACTCTCACAATCCCTTTGATATTGTCACCTTTGTAGTAAAAGAGGATTTCATCATAGGCCCAAACTATACCTTAAGATTCAGTGCATCATGCTTTTGGAATTAGAATGAAAGAAAGGCCTAATACAACACATGACATAACTATTACTGGATGTACATGCATCAAATAAAGTTGTCTTAGTTGCATAGATTCATGCATTGCTTGAGCAATTAGCTGAAGAAATAATTTATTCAAAATTAGTTAGAGCATGAAACATTTTTTGAACTCCTTCTTGATGTGTGTATATGTGAGTAATAATTCTTCTTTTGACTTTAATGGACATCACACTTACAAGGCTTCTCATACTTATTATTAGTTTTAGATTCTATTGTCGTTCTCTTGTATTCTTATTTTTCTTTTCATCATCTAATATTGATTTTATTTTTCCTCTTGCTCGTCCATGTAATAACATCCTCTTACGATGCTTTTGTACATGTTGGATGTATACTAGGATATATGGTACATATTTATTTGATTGTTTTATTTATTCCTATTTTATTGTATCCTAATCTATTGCTTAAAAGTATTATAAGATTATAATATTATTGCTCAAAATGTATTTTCAGCTTCACTCTGAACTTAAACCTATAAATTCACTTTTTTTCTTTTTATATTTCTTAGGTCGTTCTTAAAAAGACTTGAGGTGGACGATAGATCTTTTCCATCTATACCAAACATCCAAAATGTACCATTATGAAATGGGTACATTGTCGATTTTGATAAGCAACTTCATAGTATCAATATCTTAAATCGCATATAGGTTCTTGGAGGTAACTTGTTATTTTATTTTTATTTTTTAGAAGTTATATATTTTATCTTTTTGAGTGTTTTGTTTCTCATTGCTAAATGACATGCTTTACTCTTTGGTTACAGGTGATTGAGCACATAGAGTAACACCACTCATTCAAAATGTACTGGTTATTATACATAGGATATAATCCCAATGTCATACAAAATTTGGTTGCAAAGGAGGACATGTGTTAGATGCACAAATTAAAGCTAACTTGCTTTGTAGGTTTTGGTATGAGGAACATAGATTTATACACTTCATTGATTGGGTTGTAAAGTTTACTTGACATTGTAGCTATGGTGCATAATTTAGGGATGTTTCTACTTTTTTTGAGAGAGAACCTTGGTTTACCTCTCTTGATAAGATGGTCCTACTTTTGAAAAGTCATTTGTAAATTTTAAAAAACCTTAAAGCTGCAATGAGGTCACATGTAAAAAAGTAAAAAAAAATGGAATTCGGATCAAGAAATGTTTGAAAAAAGTGGTAATTTACTTTTTAATACTTTTTGTCTAATTAATTTTGGACCACTATAGTAATGTTCTGCTCTACCTTAAAAAGAAGAAGAATTATATATTCTCATATTTTTAGAAAGCAACAATAAACTTACAAACAACTATACCACCAAGAAGTCCTAAGCCAAACATTTTAGTGCATAAAAATTTCTTGAAGTGTTAGTTTTGAAAATGGCCCTTCAATTGTAAGTGGTAAGTGGGTTCCCAGGTGTTTGCTCTAAAGAAGATAAGGGTTCAATGTCCTCAACATTTAGTAGTGTCCTTCATAGTCTCAAATTTTTGTATAAATAACATTTAAAACAAAATTTAGAAAAAAAAAACTTTAATTTTAACAATTGGGTGTTTAGTTGAACCCCTTTAAAAGGGAAAGACATCATAATACGAAGAGTAGAATGTTATTTTAAAATATTAGATTTAAATTACTAAAATATTAGACTACACTATAATATATCTTTGGAATCTAAATATTTAAGATGATGATAATGTTATTTCAATAAGTTGTTTATCATCCATGCCATACACCTTTAACTTTTAATAAAATTTAAATATTTTACAAGTAAGATTTAATTTAAGTTATTGTACAAAGGAAAAAGTTTTAAATATTAATTTACTGAATTTTTTTAAAGGTATTTAAGATGATATTGTGCTTGCATTATCTATTGATGGGACTATATTTGGATGAAAATTTTGTAATTTTTTTGATATAGTTTGCAAGTATAAATAGGAACTAAAACATGATCTAAATAGATTATGTTTTTTCATACTTTTAAAATGTTCACATCATGTAAGTGGTTTAACCAATATATTAAATTTTATATTATTTATTTTAAAGAATTAATTAAAAATTTGAGATCATTTTTAAACATATAAATTGTCGCATAGGATAACTAAAGGTTTTATTTATATAATAATGTCATTATATTGTATCATCTATGTATTTTTATAGTATGAATTTATATTATCATGGTATCATATATCTGATGAGATTGTGTGAAAATATACTTTTTAACCCCTTGACTTGAATTCATGTCATATGATAAAATAATAAAGATTATTCAAGAGATTAAAACCTTAGTTTATAATAAATAAAAAGATTAATTCTTGTTTCTTGCCTCAATTCTAGTAAACAAAACTTATGAAATATTAATAAGTTAGAAATGTTATATAATTTAGTATTTTCTTCTATTGAATGGTGTTTCATAAGCAAAAAATATTATTTATCCTCTTATTATATTCATATAATTTTTAAATATGTTGCAAGCCTTTAAAAGTAGTTTATAGTAAATGAGTTATATGATATATCAAATCTATAAATTTAAAAGTTTATTTTTATTTTTTGAGGAAGTATTTGTTAATTGTTCTCCAAGTTTATAGATGGTCAATCAAATAACACTTAAATAGTTTTACTTATTTGATAAAGTTTTGTCTCTCAACTTATTTTTGTTTCTTATATTATATGTTGTTTTTATTTTCAACTCCTCAATCAAATTCCTTTAGAGCATATATATACATAAAGTGAATACAATGGAACAATTGATATAGCCCATTTAGTGTCATCGGGATTTAAAACTTGGTGTGGGTTGCATCATCTATGTCTCAACCATTGAACCAAGATCCATTTGTAAAGTATAATATATTATGAAGAAATTCATATGATGTTTTAGCATATACAAAACCATAAGCACCACATTCTCACCCTTTATTTATTTCTTATTTTATATAATCATTATTTTATAATTAGTTATATGGGATTGAAAGTGGCCCTATTCATATTACATTGTGACCATGTTATCATGGTGATCTGACTAAAATAGGGGTTGCTCACGTCCTCAAAAAACATGGTTAAGTCTTCAGGAATCTTGACACCACAATAATGTAAACTTAGACCTTGATGCTCATACGGACTCCTAACTAAATTTGTTAATATCATAATATCTTCTAATGTTAGACCATAAGTATCACATTCTCACCCTTTATGGTCATATTCATTTCTTATTTTCTATAATCATTATTTTGTAAATGTAGAATTGAAAGAGACCCCATCCACATTACATTATGACCATGTTACCATGGGATCTAAGCAAAATAGGAGTTTGATGTAGTATAAGGGAGGGGGTTTAATGAAAGACTACCACTTCTAGCAAATAAATATTTCATTGTAAACTCACAAACTAGAAAACTCAACAAAAATAATATGTTGTTAAATTATTTTTTGTAAATTTTTGGAAAATGTGCTATACATCCTATTTATGCTTTTCCATCAATGTAAAATAAGGTGGAATATAGAAGGCTAAAAATCAAGCCTCTTTGTCTTCAAATCCTTCTCTAATTTTTTCTCTTGTGACTGCCAACAACAACACTTGTATGATAGCAACAAGGTAACTCTTGTACAATAATAAAACTTGTATAATAGCAACACTTGTACGACAACAACACTTGTATGGCAACAACAACACTTGTATGGTAGTAATAACACTTGTATGGTAGCAATAACACTTGCACAACAACAACATTTGTAAAGTAGCAACACTTCTACGATAATAATCATTTGTATGGCAAAAATTAATTGCACGACATACACTTGGACGAGAACAATTTTTTGTATGATAATAACTATTATTATTACTACTATTTATAAATTTTTATTACTTTTTTTAGTTGGTTGATGCGGGATTGCTTGTAATCTTGGATACTTTTGCATCATAATGCCAAATAAGAGAAAATAGTTCATGAGATTTCACTCATGAATATTTTATGAAATCCTCAACCAATATTTCATACTTAATAACCTTAGAAGCATTCATCCACATTGCTTCTTCAATTGTACCCTGATAGAGACCCTTGACACCTCTTCCTTCTAGAAAAAATCTCTCTTACCATTTTCACAAGATTTTTCTATTTCTTGATCATTTTTCAAGAAGAATTTGCATTGTCATAGGTTTTTCTCCTCTTGATGTAGCATCATTACCATAAGGTTACTTCATATTGTTTGACTCTACAACACTCCTCATGGAATATATTCTTTTGAGAATTCCCAATCTACTTTTATCATTAAGATGATATCTTAATGGCAAAAGAAGATGGTTGAAAATCTGTGACATTTGCAAGAGGTATGTAGTACAAGGTACAACCCCTTATCTCACCATTACAATTAAATTTTTTATCTACATAATCAATCTTATTTGAACCAAAAGATATAGGTCCAATATCTACTCCAAGTACTCTTTCAAAAACTCAATTTGCTTGTATTTTAGTTTCTTGTCTCTGAGTATTAGATTCAACTTTGTTTCTAGGGTACTATTTAAAAGTCCATAAAACACATTTGTGCAACCATGCAAATGGGTCAGGACTATCTAAAACACTTCTAGGTGACTCCCTAATATGTGTTTAAAAATGAAAAATACTCTTAAGTTTTTCCTAGGAAATACATACCTATCAAAATGCTTAGGAGAAATGCATTCACAGTCATTCACATTAGTTTCTAATATTTTATATTCAAAAAGCTTTAGGTTATATTTTATCATTTTTTGTTCATCTTTCAATATATTTATCTAGTCACATTGCCCCTCTAATTATTTTCTCTCATTGTGTAGTGATTCTCATTATTCCTTTAACTTCTCTTTTTGGCTTTGAAGTTCTTCAATATCGTTTTTCATCTCAATGTACTCCTCTATATTTTCCTTAGTTGTAGTAATGTCTTATTTTTCTCTATCAAGCCTCTGTGTTTCCAAATTTATTTATTCTAATTCTTTACCTAATTATTCCTTTTGTGCATTGATGTATTGCATTTATTTTTTGCTTCTCTTTCTATAATGTTCTCTCTTTCTTCATAATGCCTTTATAACTTCTTTCATCTCGACTCAATACTATTTTATATTTCACTTATTTGCAACTCAATTTCTTGATAAAGATTTACAGTTTCCCTCTAAATTTTGACATGCAATTATGCTTCTTCGTACTTATACAAAGGTTTTATTCTTCACTCTTGATTTATTTCCTTAGCATTCTCCTCTCTTCTTTGAATATTTTTTCTTCATATTTTATCCATTTTGATACCCTCTTTTTCTCTTCATTCTCCATAGGTGCCATCCTATAAGTTGGCTTATTAGGTCAGCTCAATCCAAAAATAAAATACAATGACTAATGCTCCTCATAGGTGGAAACCCATCCAACAATTTCTTTGAAATAATCTATACATATTCCTCCAAAAAATCCTTCACTTCATATGGAATTTTAGCCATATTGTCCTCTATCCCATATTTTGTGGGTTTAGCAATGAAAGCAAAACATGCTTCTTTATTCATCCCCTTCAAGAATTATTTTCCCAAGATCAAGTACATTTTAGAAATATTGTATACCTCTTCTCCTTTGTCCTCCAATGGACTTAATGTGTATCTCTTGACATCATTCACAATGGTATAGGTGTTCACCCTACCAAGCTACCTTTCTATCAAACTGCCATGGTCTTCCCAACAAAATATGGCAAGCATCCATACACATAATATCATAAAGTATCTCATCTTTTTAAGAACTAAATTGAATGTTTACCATACATTGTTTGCTTACCAAAACTTTATGTCCCTTTTGCAACCATGAGACCTTGTATGGATTGGAATGTTCAATCCTCTTCAATCCAAGATTTTCTACCATCTCTATAGATACTAAATTATCTATACATCCACTACCCATAATGACTTTGCAACACTTACCTACCAATTTACATATGGTTCTAGAAATACTTCTTTACATTGGTTCATGCTCCTCTTTGGCTGGTTTCAACAACACTTTCTTCATTATGAGCGATTCTACTTGTTTTGGTTCCTTCATGCTTTTTTATGAGGCAACACTTTCTTCATCCAATTGTGCAATATGATTCCTAACTTCCTTTCCTTTATTGCTACCTTGCTATACTATTGGACATTCAAATATTTGATGAAAAGCTTCTCCACATATAAATAAATTTATTAGGAATCCTCTAACTCTTCCTCTTTCATAACCACCTCTCCCTCTTGAGAAAGCTCTATTTTCTCTAGTGTTTTGGATGAAATTACTTTGAGAAGTACTAGCTTCTCTCTCTTTCTTTTGTTGTTCTCTTCCACTATCAGTTTCTCCCCTTCCTCTAGATTTATTTTGTTACCTTTGAGACAATTTCTCTGTTTCTTTCAAAGCATGTGGCTTTTCCCATAGACCTCAATATAATCATACTAAATTCATCTTGAATTAATATGCAAAGTCTATTGACATACCTCAAAATAATTTCTTCATTATCTTCTATATGGTAGCCTAAATGGTAAGGTTGTAAAACTATTGCATGCAATCATTCACATTCATATCCTTTTGCTTTAGATTTTACAACTTGAAAAGACCCAATTGATAATCTAATGGAAGGAACTTGGCCTTCAATTTGGTAACCATTCTATCCTAAGGCTTGATTATTATTTTTTCTCTGCATCTTTGTTTGGAAATGATACCACCACAAAGATATATGCCCTTTCAGCCTAGTAAGGTAAACTTCACCTTGTTAGGGTCTTCTATTGATTTAAATTCAAAGTATTTATCAATGTTTAAAATCTAGTCTATGAGTTCCTCTAGATTCAAACTTCAGTTATAGTATGAGATCTCCTACTTTGGCTTACTTCCCATGCTAGAGATTACCTGAATTAATTATTGCTCTAATTCTTATCCTTGCTCTTCAATTGGATGACCATTCTTCTCTTCACTATCACTAATATTTTTAATACAAACACCTCTCCTTTGGGTAGTCTCAATTGCATCTAATCCAACTATAATTCCCCTCAATATCTCAACTATGTTTGCTTGCTTGGGTATAGACCATGTGATCTTTCTCTTCCTCGATGTGTCATATCTCCTCTAACATGCATTATAAACCTTTAAAAATCTACTTTGATACTAAATGATGTAGTCTAAGGGAGGGGGTCTAATGAAAGACTACCTTTTCTAGCAGCTAAATATTTCACAATAAACTCACAAACCAAAATATTGGCAAGTAATTTAGTAACATATTATATTTGCTTAGTTTTATGGTTTATGTTTTTTCTGTGAAATATTTAGTTACAAGAATAGGTAGTCTTTCATTAGACCCCCTCCCCTAGACTACATTAGAGCTGCTCAAGTTCTAAAAAAATATGGTTAAGTCTTTAAGAATTATGACACCATAATAATATAAGCTTACAAACCTTGGTGCTCATATGAACTCCTAACTAAACTAGCTAATGCCATAATGGCTTTTGATGTTAGGCTTGTTTATGGTATCAACACAACCTTCGATGTCTTTATTGTTATGACATTATATTTATCTTGGAGCCCATCCACTCAAATAGGAATACTTATGATGTCAATATCCTGTCACAACCAGGTGCTTCAGTCTATATGAAGCATCTTCCTAGTATTAGGTATTTAAGATAAGGTTGTAATTGCCTAGTCTATACACTTGGCACATTGCTAACATATGCCATATCCAAAATAGACATACAAACAATTCTATTACTATATTTTTAATTTTTAATTTATTAGTTGGAAGTTGATTTATTTCTCCTTCCAAGTATTTTGTAATTGTTTTACATGTCATGTATATAGATTAGGAATATAGTAGATCACTTCTTCATCCATGAATTCTATTTTTCATATGTTTTTAAATTTTAACAGGGTGCTATATTTATTTATGGTTATTGAGGATCTATTATGCAATTAATTTTTTTGTTCAATGCGTTGAGACAACATACATGTCTTGTCATTAGGAGTAAGAAATTCTTGTATTATTGCATTTGACTAAGGTTAGTTTGATATTCTATTTTTATCCTACTCTCCTACATTTCTATAAATTGTGTTGTCCTTTGAGTCCTTAAGTTTTTGTTCTACCAATTCTTTCATTGTACAAAATAGATTGTACATGTGCCTTGTTCACAATATAACTAATGCAACTAACTATCTACATATTGTTGCCAATACTACTATTTGAGCCTTGTATTTTATAGTATATTTACATTTGCATTATTTATAAATAAATTTATTATTAGTTTGGAGAGATTTTATTGTGCCCTATTTGATAGATAACTCTAAAGCATAACTCTCTTGATGTTATAAGTTTATTTTGTAGAGTTGTCCTTTGTGCCACCACATCATAACTCTCATATATAGATAAAATTATACCATAGCTTATTTATCATTTGTATTACAACTTTTTTATCTTTATTATATTGTTTACAATGGTTTTATGTCCTCGTAGCTAGAAGAACTCCATGCTTATTGATAAATGTTCAAAGTGGAGATGTCATTATCGTCAAGAATAGAAATTTAGGACATCAAATAAATCATTTGAGATGCCCTAGAGGAATAAATAAAATTTATCTTGAGTATTTCTAGGATCTAATGATCAACATGCGACTATAATCTAACAGGGCCAATTATACACACTTCCAAAGCCATAACTCACTAATCAACATTGATATTATTGTCTTCTCAAGTCATATTAATGTTGAAGGGTTGGATACCTAGATTATAAGAATATGTTTATATGACCCATTTATCCAACATTAAGAGGATTACTTTCAAGCCTTGAAAATGTTAGGATAGGTTACTTCTTGTCAAAAACTCATTAACAAAAGGATCATAGATGATGAAGATACCAACAAATCCTTGATAGCATTCATAAAATTGATTCCTCATTGCTTATACCCTTTACATAATCATAAATATAACTACATGTGTTTCTAGGAGTTGCAACAACATCAAGATAAATTTATCCAAATAATATATTGATGATTTTAACAAACTTTTAAATTGTCCTTGCATTGATAATGAGAAGCATCAAGTTCTCAAATTTTTTAGTGGGCTCTATTATCACATCTGCTAATAAAAGTTTTTTCTTCCTATCAATTATTTGATGCAAGCATTTTGTTTTGTGACCAATTTGGAATAAAAATCTTAAGTAAAGTAGAAACGCATGACATCCTCCATGTATTAGGCACCACCAATTCTAAACCCCAAACTAGATTTATTGAAGCACCTATCACATAAAAGCCTAAGCATCCTATAATTACTTTAAAGCCTAAAAATCTACCTTTAATTCATGATGAAGGTAAAAAAAAGGTGGAAATTAAAGGGTTTAGCCATCACAAGATCTAACTCATAATGACATTGACTATATAACATAAAAATATTTTTGATGATGTAGTAAATACTATATTACAAACATCAATAAGTGAGGAGGTTGATCCCACATGTTTGAGTACCAAAGCTCAATAAATTGATAAGATCTCAACCTTTGAATTTTTTAGGGACAATACCATGTGTTCCACACCTACAATAGAAGGCAACATCCTTGATATTATCATTGACATTAGAAGTCAAAATCACAATCATATGAATACTATCAAATGACTTGACTTATAGATGATGATGCATGCACAATATTCCTCTATTGGTTGGATTCACCTCAAAAAAGGAGTAGAAATTTGGTACTAGTGCACTTTTAAATATAGTATAATATCTATGGCTAATAGTGTCAAATGAGATGTGGCACCATTAAAATTTATGATATTCTACTCAAGAGACTTATCTCTTTGAATTCCAAGTGACCTACCAATATTTTCCATAATAATGGTTTATGTTCATCAAGGGATGGATTACTGCATGCCAAAGTGGATACCCATAAAGAAGATGACTCTTTCATTAGTGAAGAACTTTTAAGAGTTTTATTTCTAATATTCAAAAAATTATTTTACTTATGCTCTAATTTAAGAGCCATGGTGCAAAAAAGTTTTTCCTTATCACACTAGTTAAATATTGCTTAGGATAGACTCAAAAGATGAATGTCTAATTCATCCATTTTTCAACATCTTCCAAGATCCATATGGAGTGTCACTATGCTATTTAGTCAATTATTGACTTTATTTAATTATAATATCTTCATCGCCTAACAATACACTATATCATTCATTAGTTTGAGAAAATGACAAGATTCTATTATATATTCAAGAGCTATTTACTCAAGTTAAGATTTTCTCCCTGATAATGCTATTATTTAGTGCTAAGTAAGGATGGATCATAACACCTAAACATATATCTTAAGCTAGTGAAAGATAGGTATTTATTACCATGCATTAATGATTTGATAGATCAACTTAGGAGTCTTGACACTTCATTAAGATCAACTTTAAAGTAGGTTATCATTAACCCCTTGTCAATCCTAAAAGTATATAAAATATAACCTTTGAGACAAGACAAGGGCTACATAATGGTTGTTTATATTTTGATTTGACCTA
The DNA here is from genome assembly GCA_028583015.1 of Wollemia nobilis. Taxonomy (NCBI): domain Eukaryota; kingdom Viridiplantae; phylum Streptophyta; class Pinopsida; order Araucariales; family Araucariaceae; genus Wollemia; species Wollemia nobilis. The sequence goes on from JAQPPZ010001360.1 coordinate 121,763, forward strand.
TGCACCTACCATATTTATGCACTCGTTGAATGATGTTGTATGTTCATTCATAGGGCCCTTTATCATTGTATATTTAGATGATATATTCATCTTCAACTAGACATGGGAGAAACATTTTTAGTATGTGCATGAAGTATTCTATATCATAATCATTGGATGATAATCATCCTACTATCCTACATGGACATATTTTTCCAATTGAGCTTGTTGTAAACTCCCTTTGAAACTTGTTCCTTTATCAAATGAGCAAAGGACTAATCCCCAACTTGAAAATCCACTTATTTATACCTCAAAACAACATGTTTCTTGTATTTGGTCATGCTCTTTTCTAACTATTCATGCACTTGTTCCATGAAATTAGCAATTTTTTTTACTTTAATACTTCTCATGCTAATATCTTGTAAGTCTTTCAACATTGTAATCCCTCTCAAAACATACCCATATACAATTTAAAATGATTTTCTACTTGTACTTGTATTGATTGATTTATTGTAGCAAGATTTGCTTGTGCTACGATTAGATTCCAACCTCCTAATTTACTGTCTAGAAATGCCTCAACATGTTTCCAAGAATTCTATTCACAACTTTCATTTGACCATCCATTTGTGGGTGGTAGGTTGAGCTCAACTACAAATTGGTATTGAGTTAATTCCATTAAGTCCCCCAAAATTGTTTGATAAATTTATGTTCTTAGTAATCCATGCAAATGGGCCACTTTCCCAAAGAATAAATTTGTTATATTCGTAGCATCATTAGTCTTTTTGAAAGCTATAAAAATGAGTTAGTTTTGAAAAATATATCAACCTTCATAAAATAGAATCATTTCCGTTTTATGTCTTAGGGAACCCTAAGATAAAGTCAATGTTGATATATTCCCAAGGCCTCTATGGAATGGAATATGATTTATACAAACCATTATTTTGAGTCCCTTTTACAAGTCATATTCTACAATACTTTACAAATATTGTTTTCTTTATTTCCATCTTGGGCCCATAATATCTCTCATTCAACTATGCAAGAGCCTTATCAATGCCAAAATATCCTACCAATCCACTATACATCCTCTTTATCAAGTTCTCCATCATAGGTCCTTGGGGAACATATAATTGTTGTCCTCTAAACAACAAACCATCTTATAGAAAGTAGTTCAATCTTGGAGTTCTATCCAAGCCAAAAATATTTTTATATGTTATCCATGCTTCACTTAAATCTATATCTTTTTGGCACAACTCATACAAATGCTCAAAACCAACTATCTTGCATAAAATGAATAAGAGAACTCTTCTATTTAATGCATCATCTACCTTGTTATACTTGCCACTCCTATGATTAATCATAAAAAAATAACTTTACAAAAAATCTATCCACTTTATATGATGATAATTACCTTTACTCTTGATATACAAGGGTTGATGATTGATGTACAAGAAAAATTCCTTGGGTAGCAAATAATTTCTCCACTTTTGAGAGCTTATACTATGAGATAGAACTCCCAGTCATAGAATTTGTATTTTCTTCTAGTGTCATTAAGTTGAAACCATTCAAAAGGCCACATTTAATTAATCACTACTTTATATTGAATATAAAAGGGGTTACAGGAGAAAATTCATTTACAACTTTACCCTTAAGGCTACAAATGGATCTTCCCCAAGGGAAGCCCTATTCAATATGGTCACAAGCAGTTAGATTCACCTTTTGTATGTTCCTTGATGTAGGTGGGCTTCTTGCATGTGGGCCACCATTGGTTTGATCTGTTCTTTGTACCTATTGGACCTAAAAAATGGGGTTAGAGCATTTGGGGGCTTGCCTTGGTCAAACCCCATGTTTATATAGATAAAAAGACTCTAAAATGAACTCAAAATATAACTAAAACTATACAAAACCATGAAAAATATTAAAATAAGTCATACTTGTCTGGTAACCTCAAAATTATTGTAGCTAAATTTGCATGTCGGGGTGTGAATTTTTTTGGATGTAAAAGTTCACACGTGGGGGCGCAAATATTTCTATTTTTAGTTGAACTTTCTAAATATGAAGTGTATGTTGTCCTGATGCTGTTGCTTCTTTGATATTTCATCGGGTCACCTTCAGAAGTCACCTTCTTTATCGATAACCTATCTAAATCACAAAGAGCATAGTAGATCTGATGAAAATCCTAATACTAAATGGATGTGATTGATGTATGATGGATGTTGTATGCCTAGAGTGATTTTTGTAGAGTTTTTGTAAGCTAAATTTGATCTCTCTAAAATGGTGAAAATGGCCTTCTATTTATAGACTTAGCCAAGGTGAGGAGAGGAGTTGAGGTGTCCCATGAAGTGTCCCCTATGAGGTATCTATTGTGAGGTGTTCTCCTATGAGGTATCCTCGGAGGTGTCCTACCTCATAAATAGAATTGGGTGAGAGAATCCCTCACCCATATACATGCCATGATGATATGGAGGAAAGTCTCCAAATGACATTAGTTGGATTTGAATTTGAAATTCCTTTTTATGTGCAAAAGTCTCCAATCCTCATTTATTACCCAGGTGAATGTGAGATGGAGGAAATATTTGGATGAGATATGGTAAGACTAGGCTAGGCTAGTCAAAGTAGACTAGGTGAGGTGGAAAGGCTAGGCTAGTCAAATTAGACTAGATGAGGTGGTAGGGTTAAGATTAAGCTTGATTAGCCTAATTAACCATGTGGTTTTGACCATAAAGCAATCTTTAATCATAAAGTGTTTTTTGACCATGGTGAGGAATTCAACCTTAGTTGAGTTATGATTAAGATCACATGAGGACCCATAGTTAAGCATAAGAAGGGTCTTAACTAGCCTAAGAGAGCTAAGGATTATGAATAGTGATTTTAATAAATGAATAGTGTTTTGAAGCCAATTTATGCAAATTTTTAAGGGTTTTGAAAATTGTTCAGTTGTGAAGATGAGGAAAGCAAAAATGTGCAACTTTTGGGTGTCTACATTTTGCTCCTTTTGTACTAGTTTGTATGAAAACACAATTCAGTACAAGAATTGATGACATGAATTGATGGAATGATTTGGAAGGCAAAGAATTTGTGATTGGTGATTTGTGGATGATTGCGAGAGAGACGCATTGATAAAAAAATAATTTATGATTGAATGCGATACTTTGAAGCATCACAATGATTACCTTTTATAGGAAGATGTAGGATTACCTTGTTTTGTGATCAATGTGAGATGTTCCAATTGTGGAAGGAACAAATTCCTTTGTAAATTTTTTCTTTTGATTGATTGATGAGCTCTTGATAATGTTTGACAAACCATTTATGTTGTAAGGTAGATATTAGTCACATGATTTGTTCAAGAGTGATATTAAAACTACCACTATAAATAAGGGAATCCATGAGCTATCTACAGTCGTAGGTATTAGGATTTATCAAATATGTATTTTGAATTAGAATTTTGATTGAGAAGAGAAATTTTGCTTTTGTATCTATCCTAGCAAATGAGAATTTGAGATAATCTTCAGCACAAAAAAATCTTAGGTAAATATTATATCCATGATTGGATGTTTGGTTTAT